>JADLZL010004975.1:0-276269 GCA_015844335.1 Chrysopogon serrulatus | reverse complement strand
TCGGCAAAATCACAAAACTCGAAGAAGTAAACCGAGTTCCTTGATCGGTCGTTATAGTTTGAGGGATTCCAAACCTATAAATTATATGCTCTTTAACTTAAACTGATCATATTTTCTGGCGACGACCCTCTTCAATGGAATAGCTTCAACCCACTTGGTAAAATAATCCGTGGCCAAGAGCACAAACTTATGTCCTTTGCTCGAAGGAGGATGAATTTGACCAATTAAATCTATGCCCCATCCCCTAAATGGCCAAGGTTTGATTATTGGGTTCATAGCGGATCTTTGGAGCCTTCTGAATATTGCCGAATTTTTGACAATCATGACATCCCTTATAATATTCAAAGCAATCTTCCAAATGGTTGGCCAAAAATAACCAGTTCTCGAATTATCCACTTCATTCGGTAAAAATGATCGATGTGCACCACCACAGTCCTTCATGCACTTCATACATCACTTTTTTCTGGCCTCTTTTTTGATTCAAGCATTTAAGCAATACTCCATCTATAGATTTGTAATATAATTGATCATCAAGAAGCACGAACTTGAGGGCTTTATACCGAGCTTGCGGAAACTCTCTGTGATGGATTTCTTAGATATTCGATGATTTCGCATTTCCAATCATCAACCACTCACTCGATTACTCAAAACATCTTCATCTATAGTGAGGATTTCTTGATTTTCACGATATCCGAAGCAGCTTGAGCTAACCTATTTGCTTCTTCATTGTGCCCCCTAGGGATATGGTGCAAGGTTGCTACCCAGCTTTTCAAAAGTTCCCCTGCATTCTTCATAATATTCTCTCAACACATCACTCTTGCATTCATATTGGCCAGTTAATTGGTTAATTACCAGCTCAGAATCCCCAAAGATCTCAACAGCAACGGCTTTCACTTCTATAAGAAGCCGAAGCCCTCTAAGCAATGCTTCATACTCTACTTGATTGTTAGTAACATAAAATTCAATGGGAATAGCATACTCAAAAGTTGCTCCCTGTGGAGAAATTAAGAGAATACCAACACCACCACCTTTGCAGCGGGATGAACCATCGAAGAATAAAGCCCAAGGCACAATGCTTACCATCTCAACAGAAAAGATCACGATGTTGTGTAATAAAATCGGCAATAATTTGACCTTTTACCGCTTTTTGTCGATTCATATCTTAAATCAAACTCGATAAAGCAAAAATCCACTTGCCAATCCTTCCATTTAAAATTGGCATCGATAGCATATGCTTTATTACATCAAAACTAGAAATTATCACGCATTCGACATTTAACAAGTAGTGCCGAAATTTGGTACATGAGTAATACACACACAAGAGTTTTCTAGAGCCGAATATCTTGTTTCGATCAATAGCTTTTCGGCTAAGATACGCTATTACTCTTTCTTTTCCTTCAAACTTTTGCATGAGGGCCGATCCTATTGTTAGACCATCGGCAAACGCAAACCCGGAAGGCTTGTCAAGCTGTGGAGGGATCGGCAAGACCGGTGGCGCCTTCATGTATTCCTTAGACTTGACCACCACCACGTCATCAATATAAATCTTCGACTTTGCCGATCAACTCATGAAAAATGTAATTCATAGCTCTTTGATAAGTTGCGCCCGGCATTCTTTAACCCGAATGTCATGACAATCCATTCAAACAAACCAATATGACGAGGGGCATCGAAGGATGTCTTTGATATATCTTCTATTGCCATGAAGATCGGTTATAACCAGCATTCCCATCCATAAAGCTAATGACTTCATACCCGGCTTTGCATCTACTAGCAAATCGGCAACGGCATCGGGTATCCATCCATCGGAGTGGCTTTATTAAGATTTCTAAAGTCTATGCATACCCTCATCTTTCCATTCTTCTTGTATACAGGAACTATATTTGAAATCCATTCGCATACCTGCATGGCCGAATGAAATTTGCTTCCAACAATCTTTTCGATCTCTTTTTTCACATCGGCCAATACCTCCTCTTTATAGATCCTTCATGGAGGTTGTTTGTAAGGACGATAACCGGACTTAATAGGTAATCGATGTTCAACAATAGAAGCGATCCAATCCGGGCATCTACGTATAATCCCGAGGCAAAACAATCTTTGAATTCCTTTAAAAGGGCTATTAAGCGTGATTTGTACTCCGGATTCAAACTTGCACTAATGTACATCGGCCTTGGCTTAGTACCATCACCAATATCTATTTCTTCTAACTTGTCGGCCGACATAAAACCATGCCCCAACTTTCCTTTGTTGCCATCGATTGGGTTACCCATTAAAAATTACTTGTGAGAGCCGACCGGATCGGCTGTTGATCCCCTGTTGAAGACATTCACGGGATCTTCTCCCCATACTTTGCCCGAAAAACAATCAATGCCATCATATTCCCAATAAGCGGGCTCCGCAGCACAAAACTTCTGAGAATCATCGGCGTGGACAACCTCAATGTCGTCTCCAACCCATTGAATAAGAATTTGGTGCATGGTTGAAGGGATGCAACAATTGGCATGGATCCAGTCTCTTCCCAAAAGCAAACTGTATGCCCCCTTGCCATCAATGACAAAGAAAGTAGTGATCAAAGTCTTTGATCCAATCATCAACTCGACATGTACAGCTCCTCGAGTATCAGAAGGATTGCCAGCGAAATCTCTGAGAACCATGTCGGTTTTTAACAAGTCTTCACTCGTCATTCCAAGCTTCCTGAAAGTTGTATATGGCATAATATTGATAGCAGCACCTCCATCAACAAACATTTTAGTCAGAGGCTTGCCATTGACGTATCCTTTTGAATAAAGTGGCTTCAAGTGACGATATTTGGCCGGTTTTGTCGAAAGTTGCCTGTTAATGTCAATACCACCGAGCCATCAAATCTTGAAACTCACTCTCATCAAAATCGGAGTATACTTCTTCTTGGACGTCTTGGCTTTCAGGAGCTATAAACTCTGATGGGAGAAGAAAGCCATACATGCATCACCTGAGGGTCCATGCTCATCGGGTTTCTTCTTAGGGCGCCATATCGGTTTCTCCTCAGCATCTGCTTGCTTCAGTTCTTTGTTCCTTAAGCGCTGAACTCTCCTCTTCTGACTCTTTCTCAGTCCTGGAGGGCACCACTGTCCTTTTTGCCAGATATATTCATGGGGACTTTCCCCTCTGTTGTATCCTTTATAATGAGTCCAACGTTGATCCGCAAATCTTTTCCTTGGCTGATTTTCAAAACCGCTTATTTTTTAGCGCCGATCGTCCTCGAAACGCATTCCAAGTCTTTCATGGACCGGTCGGCGGTTGACTCGAGATTGCCTGTACCCGAAATACTGATCACTGCATTCGGGGCAATTGTTTCTAGCAGGCAGCTTCAAGCCTTCGTTCCAAAGAATGTTTGAAGAATGAACAACCCCAATGAGACTGCTCCATCTCTCTCACATGCTCTTCTTGCTCTCTACGTGGTATACCTCTTCTTCAGATCTCCGGCGTTCCTCTATAAACCTTTGTTCTTCATAGTATTCCCGTTCTTGCTGTCTTTGCCATTTGTTCAGCAAAATACGCGATGTTACCCTAGGCTTGAAACTTTCTCCTCTTTCGGTTCGGCTATTCTTGAACCGAACTTTTTGTTTCAGCTCTTCACTTGTGATTTGCTGATCGTATCGACAAAGTGCCATTCTTCTTCTTTCGCCTCGGTCGAGGGTTAACACCTTCATCTTGCCTTTACCTTTAGAATCATCCGCAAAACCATATTCACAGAGAACGAAATCATACTTTGAGGAAAAGGTTGACCATCAATCTTCATCTTGCCATCGAACTTCAGATGCCCCTCTTGGATAGCCTTTTGAATCCGCATTCTGAACACTCGGCAATCATTAATGGAATGAGAATTAGTGTTGTGATAACCACAATACTTCGCGCTTTAATGCGTCCTTCCCTTACTAACAGATCAAAGAGCTTATCGGACTTGGAGACATCAAAGTCATAAGTTCCTTTTGTTGCCTTAACCAACGCCGGCTCACTTGAGTAGGCTCCTTTGCCCAAGTCAGTTCAGCTGCGGCTATCTCGTCATCATCATCATACTCAGCCGCTTCTTCCAGAAAACTTTGATATATTTCACTAGCAACATTTCCCTTTTGGAAGCGGTTATCTCTTTTGAACCCCTGAGCTTGATTACTCATAGCAGCCAGTCGCTGTGAAAGTTGACCAAGGTCATCAAATTCCATGCCGAACAGCTTTTCTCTGACATTCGGCTACATGCACGCTATATCGCCATCCCAACCAACTGATCATCTGGTAAGTTCAATGAATAACAAAGGTTCTTGGTTTCTCTAAATCTGCGAAGATACTCCCTCAAGGTGTTTCATTAGCTCTTTGTCTCGCACTCATGAGGTCGACTAGCTTCTTTTTCATTAGTGCCGGGTAAAGAAGCACGCATGGAACTTCTGTTCTAGTTCCGCCCACGTACCAATGGAATGGACCGGCGGGGAGGTGAACCATGTGAAGGCTGGCCCCGTGAGAGAGACAAAGGAAAATACCGAATTCTCCAAGCTTCATCCGTTGAAGCTTCCCCAAAACCGCATCAAGTACCGACCGATGTGCTCTATGGTGCTAGTATCATCTTGGCCGAAAGCTTGGTCAAATCTGCCGGAGGCTTCACTCTTGGAGGAAGTGCCACTCTATTGTACCATTCTGGATAAGGAGATTTGTACGAATAGGATTGATTCTTTGGCTTTAGGCCGAACTGATTCTGCATCATGTCAGCCATCCTATGCATGATGACATCAATATCTGACTTTGGAGCCCCACGTGTTTGCCTTCCAGAAGGTATCCCCCCGATGCACTCCTATACCCGGATTCGGCAAAGCATCCGGCGATATAATCGATAAATTCCCCCGATATCCATCTCCATACATGTTTCTTTGCAACCCTGTTTGATGCTTTGGGGACAGGTTTGAAAGCGCATCGGCACATCTTCTCATTGTACCAAATGTCACTTGACCATAGGTAGGAAGGCTGCTTTGTTTTCTCATTAGGGACTGGTCCGTCTTTGTTTGAACAGATGCTCCTTCATCTCCAAAGCTTTTCTTGGTATTTTGGCGGGTTGAAGAGTGTTGGTCCACGGATTGGTCCTGCATTCTCTTCAAAATACTTATCAGCCACTGGGCCGAAAGTACTAACCATGATTGCACGAAAGGTGTTCAAGAAAGCTGTGTTATGATTTGTAATAGTTTCTCCTAGAACTTTGTGAACCAATTCTGACACCTTTTGAGCCTCTTCTTCTTCAGTGTAATCAGATTGATGTGGAAGAAGAACCCTTGGCAATGACTGCTTTTGGAAGACCTTATTGCTCTTGTTCTTGGTGAAGGACATCAAACACTTTTGCTGAAATTGATCACATGCTTGTTGCACCAACTCCCTTGAATTCTCCTAAGCAATTCATCCAAAGTCACATCCGAACGTGATTGTTGTTGATTTCAGACATCTTGAACAACGGGGTCCCACCGGGTGCCAAAAAGTGTGTTGACACGAAATGCGACGCATCAGGCCTCACACACAACAAAGCCGAAAAGCGTGGCTTCAATCGGACAAAATGCACAGTTTGGAAATCCGAAGCGTGCGGTCGGTTTGACCTGAAAGTCGACAAGGGACAAAAAATTGTTAAATACAAAATCGAACGTCTTTGGATGAGACCGCACAGCTCCGTATATACGGCCCTGAAGCCACTTACGACGACATACAGCTATAGAAGCTGTCTGCCAATCATGCATATGATTCATTCGGCTAATATGAAGACAAAACACGTGGAACATTTGATTGCCGAATGCGCATGCATGAGAAGACATGTTTGAACAAGTAAAAGTTGATCATGAATTGAAAGCATAACCAAGCTCGGCAGTCCAACCGACTCGGGGTCCATGAAGAAGGAGCAAACAAGCTATCACGAATAAACCCATCAAGAACTTGCATCTGCCGCACGACACCTGGTCCTATCACGATTCAAACACTTCTAGCGTGCAAGAACCCGCAACATGTAACAATCTAGATTGATCTTATTCGGCTATATAGGCATATGATCTATCTTTCATGGTGACATGATATGTACGTTAAAGAGCAAATAGATCCATGAAAATAAAGAGCCGAAATCAACCAATCTAGGTTGGGCAAAAGAGTGTTACAAATAAATAAAAGCATTAAACACATGCAACACATGATAACTTAATGAATCTACTAGATCTTGCCAAAATCTAATAGAGCCGATAACTATCTTGCTTCACTAAGCTATCAAGCGGGCCTTTGCCGCACGACCATCTAGTCGAGATAAACAAAGCATAAGCAAAGACTTTGATAGAGGGGAGTGCCCGATCTTTCGGTGAGTGAAGATAATTTCGATTTGGTGGAAGTAGACCCTCACGATCCGACTACGACGAGCGAACCCGAAGCGCCAATGCAATCGCTGAACCAACTCCCAATGGTTACTAACCTCGCCGGTGCGAGATCAGCCTGATCACGAAGATCAATTCCTGCATGCAATCGAAAAAACGAACAAGAAAAAAGACGCGAGCAATCTTAATATCACTTTCGAAGGTGGAGTTCTGAATTACACGAGACAAACAGGTTGGCGTGTGTTCGAGAGTAGCTAAAGCTAGATGTAAAACAAAACTCAAGTTGTAAACAAAAGGGACTCCGACTAAATAAAGGGGCGGGCGGGAGGAGGGTGGCGCCGCGCCAAAAGAAAGGGCTGCGGCTCCAACCCTAGGCGCCCCATCTTGGGCTGTCCTGTTAGCCTATCTTCTTATTCTGGGCCTTCGTTCCTTAACAAAGATGATGAAGTTTAATTCTCTTGCACGGGCCCGAGTGATTGGCCCAACTGGATGATCAACTGTAGGCGCCTGTGGTGGAGGAGCAACCGAGGCGCCTGTGGTGCTTTCTTTGGTGTAGATGTACTCGTGATGTCCTCATCATCCTCCCCTTCTTGAACTGAAGTCATCCTCGACGGCAACTCCTCATCTTCGCCCGCATACGGTTTCCAATCTGCAACATTAAAACTCGTGGAAACACCAAACTCCGCAGCGGGTCAAGGATATAAGCATTATCATTAATCTTGGTTAGCACTTTAAAAGGACCAGCAGCACGTGGCATCAATTTAGAACGGCGTAAAAGCGGGAAAACGATCCTTTCTCAAATGCAACCAAACCAGATCACCCGGTTCAAAAAGTAACTTGTTTTCTCCCTTTACTACCCGCAACCTGATATTTAGCATTAGCAGCAGCAATGTTTTGTTGAGTCTGCTCATGCAAGCTAATCATTTGATCAACATGTGCGGCGGCATCTATGTGTGGGGCCCTCGGCATCAAGCGCAAAACAAATCAATAGGCGCCCGAGGAATATAACCATAAACAACCCGAAAGGGACACATCTTTGTAGAAGAATGCGTTGCATGATTATAAGCAAACTCAACATGAGGCAAGCAATCTTCCCAACGTTTCAAGTGTTTATCTAAAACAGCCCTAAGCATGGTTGACAAAGTTCGATTCACCACCTCGGTTTCCACACCATCGGTTTGAGGGTGACAAGTTGTGCTAAACAGCAATTTAGTTCCCATTTTATTCCACAATGATCTCCAAAAATGGCTGAGAAACTTAGAATCACGATCGAGACTATAGTATTTGGAATACCATGCAAACGAATAATCTCGCGAAAAAACAATTCAGCAATATTGCTAGCATCATCAGTCTTATGACAAGGTATGAAATGAGCCATTTTGGAGAAACGATCAACAACCACAAAAATACTGTCCCTCCCCTTCTTAGTTCGAGGTAATCCCAAAACAAAGTCCATAGAAATATCAAGCCAAGGGGAAGTAGGAACAGGCAAAGGCATGTACGCACCATGGTTGTTCAATCGTGACTTAGCTTTACGGCAAATAACGCAAATGGCGTGCAACAAGGCGCTCAACATCAGCGCAAGATCCGAGGCCAAAAGAAGTGGGCAGCCAGCACCTCATGTGTCTTGTAGACGCCAAAGTGCCCCATGAGACCGCCTCCATGCGCTTCCCCGTAACAACAAACGACGAACCGAGCTAGCTTTGGAACACACGACTTGTTAGCGCCGAAACAGGAACCCATCCTGTATGTGAAATTTGCCCCATGGTTTGCCATGAACACAATGGGCGAAAAGCATCTTTAAAATCAGCATCGTCAACATATTGATCCTTCACGGTTTGCAAGCCAAAGATTTTAAAATCTAACTGGACGAAGATGGTATAGCGACGAGACAAAGCATCAGCAATAACATTTTCCTTCCCGCTCTTGTGTTTAATAATGTAAGGGAAAGACTCAATGAATTCTACCCATTTAGCATGACGACGATTCAGGTTTGTTTGGGGTAGTGCGAATATGTTTTAAAGCCTCATGATCAGAATGAATTATAAACTCGCGATGCCAAAGGTAGTGCTGCCAAGTATGCAAAGTGCGCACTAAAGCATAAAGCTCCTTATCATAAGTAGAATAATTCAAGCTAGCACCACTTAATTTCTCGCTAAAATAAGCAACCGGCTTTCCTTCTTGTAACAAAACAGCACCTAGCCCAATACCGCTAGCATCGCATTCAAGTTCAAACACTTTAGTAAAATTAGGCAACCGCAAGAGAGGAGCATTGGTTAACTTATCTTTCAAGGTGCTGAACGCAACCTCTTGCGAATCACTCCAAGCAAAGGGAACATCCTTCTTTGTAAGCTCATGTAGAGGCGCTGCAATGGAGCTAAAATCACGAACAAACCTGCGGTAGAAACCTGCAAGGCCAAGAAAGCTGCGAATTTGTGTAACCATCGTCGGTGTAGGCCACGCCGAATGGCATCGATCTTGCTGCTATCCACCTCAATGCCCTGTGGAGTAACAACATAGCCAAGAAACGAAACACGTTGTGTGCAAAACATGCATTTTTCAATGTTAGCAAATAAGTGGGCGACACGCAACGCATCAAAAACAGCACGCAAATGTTGTACATGCTCTTCCATAGACTTGCTGTAAATGAGGATATCATCAAAATAGACAATTACAAACAATCCTATGAAGGGTCTCAGAACTTCATTCATCAAACGCATAAATGTGCTTGGGAGCATTTGTCAAACCAAACGGCATAACCAACCATTCATATAACCCAAATTTCGTTTTAAAAGCCGTTTTCCATTCATCACCTAATTTCATGCGAATCGATGGTAGCCACTACGCAAAATCTATCTTAGTGAAAAGAATGGCACCACTCAGCTCATCTAGCATATCATCAAGGCGTGGTATAGGATATCGGTAGCGAATGGTAATGTTATTAATAGCACGACAGTCTACACACATACGCCATGAGCCATCTTTCTTTGGAACAAGTAACACGGGAACGGAGCAAGGGCTAAGAGACTCACGAATATAACCCTTGTCAAGCAACGCCCGTACCTAAGCGCCAGTATTTCCTTCGTCTCATCCGGATTTGTACGGTATGGTGCGCGTTCGAAGCTGTGGCGCCGGGGATGAGGTCGATCTGGTGCTCAATGCCACGAAGTGGTGGGAGTCCCGGTGGCAAATCTTTTGGAAAGACATCAGCGTATTCTGCAAAATGTTAGCAACTGCAGGGGGGGAATATCCAAAGATGGTGCAGCATCAAGTGAAACGAGCATACTATAGCAGATAAGGGCATAGCATGGCAAAGGAGCATCGCGTAACTCATCGAAATCAGCACGTGTAGCAAGCAAAACAGGAGCATTCAACTTGATTTCAGAATTAACGAGAGGTCGATGGTTCAAGTTGTTTAGCAATTTTAGCAGCTCTAGCAAGATCATCTTTAAGAATTTGTTCAGGTGTCATTGGATGTATAATTATTTTCTGACCCTTAAACATGAAAGAATATTGATTTGAACGACCATGATGCAAACTATCGGTATCATATTGCCAAGGTCGCCCAAGTAACGAGAGCATGCGTCCATGGGAATAACATCACAATCGACAAAATCAGAATAAGCACCCATGGAGAAAGGAACACGGACCGAGGCGAGTAATTCTAATTTTCCCACCATCATTAAGCCATTGAATGTGATATGGATGTGGATGCTTACGAGTGGGTAAAGACAACTGTTCAACCATCGCAAAGACTCGCCAAATTGTTGCAGGTGCCGCTGTCGATGATGATGCGAATGGACCGCTCTGCACAACGCCCTTGGTATGGAAAAAGAGTGTGTCGCTGATTCTTCTCGGGCGGAGCGACCTGTGTACTAAGAACACGCCGCACAACAAGACTTTCATACCTATCGGCGTCGCCGGGTTGACATGTATGTCCGCTTTGCTGCATGGTCGGCAGCAAGCATAGCGTGTTGAATATCTTCAGAATCACTAGCGGAAGAATACTCACCATCGTCACGAATGAGCAAGACACGCTTGTTCGGACAGTCCCGAGACACGTGGCCAAATCCTTTGCAACGAAAAGCACTGAATATCCCGTGTGCGGCCTGTGGAAGGTGCTGTGCCTGGGGACGGGGGAGCACTGCGAGAAGTGGTTGCCCGCTCACGCGGCGGTAGTGGCGGGCATGGGCGGTGCAGGGGGTGCGGGTGCTGAACCGGATGTCGAGCTTCGTCCTGCAAAAGAGTTAGAATATGGCTTCGAGCGGCGTCCCTCAAGCATTTCACGTTCAGCTTTGCAAGCAAATTCAAATAATGTGGTGATATCATAATACTCCTTATAATCAAGTATATCCTGAATTTCACGGTTTAAACCACCACGAAATCGTGCCATAGCAGCGTCATTGTCCTCAACTAACCCACAACGAATCATGCCTTTTGCAATTCCTGGTAATAGTCCTCTACAGATTGTGAACCTTGCTGAAAACGTTGCATTTTATTAAGCAAATCGCGGGGCATAATAGGAAGGTACAAATCTGTGGCGCATAGCAGCTTTCAATTGATCCCATGTGGTTGGAGCTGTAGTGGGATGTTTTTGTTTATATTCACGCCACCAAATTAAAGCAAAATCAGTAAATTCACTAATAGCAGCTTTAACTTGAGAAGTAGGAGGAATATCATGGCATGCAAATTTACTGCTCGACTTCTAATTCCCAATCAAGATATGTAGCGAGATCATATTTGCCATTAAAAGATGGAATTTTAAATTTTATCTTAGCAAAAGAATCATTACCACGGTGGCGTGGCACACGGCGAGCACGGCCTTGACGGTGTCCACCGCCCCGCTCCGTGTCACCTCCGTATTCCTCCTTACGGAGATCGGTGACCATCGTACTCAAAGCATCGGGCGTGACATGATGGTGTCGGCGTGGTCTTAGTGGTCGTCTGCTTGAGGTCAAGCTGATCGAATCGCTCGGTCGCCCGTAGTGACCGTGGAATCCATCCGTTCATGCATCGTCTTGATGTCTCCGACAAGTCCATCAATCTGTGTCCGCATGTCCCGCAGCTGTTCATCCTTTTTGTCGTAAATGCCTTTGCCATGGTTAGCGCAAACACAAAACCAATGCCAAAATAGGGGTGTACGGCTCACAATGCGCTCACACTAGTGCTGTTGTCAATGCCTTATCCGTTCTTACCGAGCACACAGGGGCGACCTGCAACCGACCGGAGGAACTTTCGAAAGATTGGAGCAGCGATTGCCTGGGAAACAAAGTCAGCCCGTCGTAGAACTATGTGGAGTTCTGGGTAGGCTGCACTCAAGTCAAGGATTAGCACAATCAAACAATAATGCAAAGTTGAATTATAGTGCTAAACACGAAACAACGCTGCTGGAAACAAGTGGGAAACAAAGGAGGTGGCAAAGAGGGAGAGGGTGCGGCTAAAAATGCAAATTCTTGATTTTTTTGGATCTGTTTTTTTTTTTTTTTTTTTCAAGAGGCCTCAAAAACTGATAATATGAACATAGAGGATCTCAAATAGCAAAAGACGGCACACACTTTTTCCGAAAGTACAGGGGTATTTCGGTAAGGCGAGATAGGGAGATGAACAAGGGAGGGCAATGTATGCGTGGGGGGTGCGTGGGGCGGAGGATCGTGGACCGAGGGGATTCACGGCGCGCGCAAGAAGGAAACTTTCCACCGAACCAAACCGGAGCACCTTCCTTCTTCCCCCTGTTCCTTTTTTTTTTGTTTCCCTTTTTTTTTGTACTTTTTTTTTTGATTTCTTTCTATCTTTGTTTTGGACAGGAGGGGCGCTCGGAGGGGTGGTATGCGGGCGGCGCAGTGATCTGGTCACGACCAAGGCGGGTATGCGCACGAGG
This sequence comes from Chrysopogon serrulatus, assembly GCA_015844335.1. Taxonomy (NCBI): domain Eukaryota; kingdom Viridiplantae; phylum Streptophyta; class Magnoliopsida; order Poales; family Poaceae; genus Chrysopogon; species Chrysopogon serrulatus. The sequence goes on along the minus strand of JADLZL010004975.1, from coordinate 264,032 downwards.
GGGTCGGTGTGCGAACAGCAGAACGGCGGCGGCGAAACTAGGGTTAGGAGAACAAAGAGAAAAACAAGGGATTAAACACAAGTGACCAGCGACAATTGAACGAGTAAGCACACAAATTCAACACAGTTATTGAAAGAATGTGCGAGGCTAAACGGTTCTTTGGGACAAGGAACTTAACGTGAAAAAATTTTGTTTTGGTTTTCGTGGACTGTGGGAAGGGAAAAACACTTTCGATAAAACTCACCGATCAACCTGAAACCTGATACCACTTGATAGAGGGGGAGTGCCCGATCTTTCGGTGAGTGGAAATAATTTCGATTTGGTGGAAGTAGACCCTCACGATCCGACTACGACGAGCGAACCCGAAGCGCCAATGCAATCGCTGAACCAACTCCCAATGGTTACTAACCTCGCCGGTGCGAGATCAGCCTGATCACGAAGATCAATTCCTGCACGCAATCGAAAAACGAACAAGAAAAAGACGCGAGCAATCTTAATATCACTCGAAGGTGGAGTTCTAAATTACACGAGACAGCGCAGGTTGGCGTGTGTTCGAGAGTAGCTAAAGCTAGATGTAAAACAAAACTCAAGTTGTAAACAAAAGGGACTCCGACTAAATAAAGGGGCGGCGGCAGGAGGGTGGCGCGCCCCAAAGAAAGGGCTACGGCTCCAACCCTAGGCGCCCCATCTTGGGCTGTCCTGTTAGCCCATCTTCTTATTCTGCTGGGCCTTCGTTCCTTAACATCATGATGAAGTTTAATTCTCTTGCACGGGCCCGAGTGATTGGCCCAACTGGATGATCAACTGTAGGCGCCTGTGGTGGAGGAGCAACTGGAGGCGCCTGTGGTGCTGCTGGTGTAGATGTACTCGTGATGTCCTCATCAGACTTCTTGATCGTCAAGCAGACGCCTGCCGCACGGCCATCCAGTCGAGACAAACAAGACTACTTGCATCAATATCTAAATCCACCGCATGATACTAGACATGATAGCAAGGTTGCCGGAACTTACGGAGGTCGACGGATCGATGGCTCCTCTCGAAGAACTTGACGACACGACAAAAGGACTCGAAACTTGTCACGGGGCCGGTTGTGTTGATTTGATTGTGAATCCTCTTTACAATGGTCGAGGGTTTATATTTATACCCCGGACATAACATGAATCCTAAGAGATTACGATTACATAATTCATTAAAGGTAACTCAAAAGCATGGCGATTCTCTTGCTATGGCCTTTCTCGAGTCCTTGATCATCACGCCCTCTCCTTCTATTCGGCTTCCCTCGCTTGCCACCTTTTGCTTCCCGAATGGAGCCACCGCCTTTAAAGATAGCCGACCGCATCGAATGCTTGCCGAACCGCCCGAGTTAGCCGCATTTTATTACCTTGCCGAATAGTTCAAGGTTAATCGACCGCATTTGAGCATTTGCCGAATGCGCCGATCTCTTCCCTTTTCGCGAGCTTTGCCGAACGGGCCCACCTGTCATCTTTCCGGCTCTTACCAAAATCCAGTGTTAACATAAACTATTACATTGAAGAGTCTAGCCCTAATCTCCCTGGTGTGTTGATCTCCATGAGAGTATGATCCTCAAAGGGACGCCTCTCGAATAGATCCCAATGAATAATGAATTACGGTTTCAGGGGATATCTCCCCCCGGGGTCTGGGGCTGCTTTTATAGGGAAGAGCGATTAACGTGAGCCTTTGGATCAAACTGGCATCGGCGGACGGCTGAGATCAATCCTCAAAGGCGGTGGAGCAACATGGACGAAGCGGGCCGCCAGCGGGCTCTGGGCCAGACCGACCGGTCCCACCTGGTGGCCGCCGGGCCTCCCCTTCGGCGTGGTGTCTTCTGGTACCTTCTAGATCCTTCCTGTGTAGGTGCCACTTCCAAGTGCGATATCTTTTCATCCGGGACTTCAAATATAGCAAATGATATGTCTGTTTCGATCGTCTTGACGAGCCCGTTGCAATGGTGCATTCTAATCCATCATTTGAGATACTTCTATACTGTTATATTGATTAACTTTGATAGCTTTTCCAGTATGTACCTGTAGAAACATAGATTCACCAAAACTCATGGAACCCGTTAGATCAAAACCCTATACCTATGCTATGTGGTTCATTTCATGTCAAGTTTGATGATAATTGATGGGTTATAATTGACATTAGTGACCGTCAACAAGTTCCTCCAAGCTTAACCTTTGCTAGTCCCTTAGCAAAGCTAAACTTAGAAATAGATATAGATGTTCATAATTCTTAGAGCATTGTCACAACCTCGACGTAACTCCTCAAAAAGTATACCTATATTCAGACAAAAATTCTTCTCCAAGCTTAAGCAAGAATCGAGCTGACTTTCAAACTTACTCATGTTACCTTTGACTGTGGGGCTTATCAGCTCTTCCTTGGGCCTTGAGTACTTGATGCATTTAAAAGATCCCGCCTAAGCACTATGTCTCAAGCTCTTCGCTCAACTATCATTCTGGAGTTTTTTAGAGGTTTTCAAATAAAACTCAGAGTTTCCCATGTATGACACTCTCAAGTCTCTCAGTATATGTGGTATTTGTGGATTCTCACCAAGGCAGTGATGATGGTTGCCTCTCTCTTCATCCTATAACTGAAGCTTATGTGGAGCTTATAGGTAAGGAGAAAACTTGAAAGAGCAAACTTGCAATGCATGTGTTGTAAAGTCAAACAATGGATCCATGTAGAAACAAATCATAGAGTCGAATCAAGATATATAGGTGGATGGATATGGTGGATATATGGTGGAAACTAATTCTACTTAGCTCCTTGAATGCCTATCTCTCCTTTGAATTTTGAAAACTAGCCAGAGGTTATGAGCTATCTTTTTTTTTCTTAGGGAGTCGGGCATCTAAGTACCCATTATTTTCAGCACTAGGACACTTGTCCATTTTTTTCACCTCCCTTCTCTTCTCTTTTTTTTCTTTCAAATATTTTTTTTTGCATAGCTCATAACACTCCTTTTGGCATTTATGGATTTGGAGAGATAGCACAAGGACTGGAGCATTTATTGGGTGACTATCCTAATGGAAATATTTTCGGTGTTCTCTCCCAATGTAGGAGAAAAATATTTTTGGAATGGATGTATATGGAATGGCATGTTGTTGCGCCTACTCCAGTGTAGAATAATGCATATGGAGGTGGATCTTGATTCAAGAGCATGACAAATTTCTCACTAGGGTCACAAAAGTTGACAAAACTCAATGCATAACAAGCAGCATGTATGTGGAAGTTTAACTAGCCTATCATGTTTTGGCTCTGGTGGGAATGTAAGCTTTGTCATATAGGAACTCATCATATTTTTGTATTTTTTAAAAGATAAATCTCCAGAACTCTAGTGTCACTTAGAACAAGATAGATAGTAGCTTAGGCTTTCTCAATCAGATCAATCAAATACCTAGACTTAGTTCAAGCATATGCAACCCACAAGTTTCAGGCTCAGAGCAAATCTTCATGTCAAAACAATTGAAGCCAAAACTCTGGAAAACTTTAGTCTAAAAACTAGGTACTTGAGAGCAAGCTAGTCCCAAAGTCATTTTAAAGATCATCTTAAGAGCTTATTTTATTTACACAACTTCTATAGCATGTAAATCCTTTTTACTAACTCATGTTGTTATTAAGATAAGCATAGAGTATGACAACATGAAGCAAGGTATAGGATACTTACCTGGATAAAGGAGACAATGAAGATGATGTAGATGTTGACTTGAGTCTCCCCCAAGCTGGCTCTCTTGATGGCATTTTTCTAGAAATACTTGGGATACCTTCCCCCAAGCTGATTGTTGCCGTGGTTGAGCATTGAAGCTGAGCAATCCTCACGAAGGAGCTCATGGTTGTAAGAGCAAGTGTAGCTGGGAATCTTGATCCCATCCAACAAGAAGTTGCTTTCCTTCACACAGTGTAACTATGTGTCGAGAAGATGTACTTCAAGTGATGATGATGAAGATTCCTAGGTGGACTAGCTCTTGAAGTCATCCTGCAACAAACATCTCAACTCGTGGAATGGATTAGAATAAATAGTTAGTGGTTAGCCGTTCGAGGATTGGTTGTTGTGAGAGGTTCCATAATATTTTCATAGTGACAAACAAAGGCAGCAAGATGCTCATTGATTATTTCTTTTTAGATTTTCTATTTTAGTATGCAGAAAGAAAATATGCTTTACTATATTTATTTTATTTTGGGCCACCACAAAGAGTGCTCCTTTAGCTTTTACACTAAAGGGGTTTCACATGGGGCTTCAAACTTTTAAATGCAAAATGGATGTATTATATTTTTTTTCCTTTGTTGATGCAATGCTAGTGCAGAAAAGTAAACATGCTAAAACAATAATTAATGCAATGCAAGGAAGTAAATATGGATAATTACCGACTTACCTTTCGGCGAAGGTTCGGTGGTTTTTAAGTCTGCCGATCCGCACTTCTCCTTTGTAGGTATTTTGGATGAGTGCCTCGTTTGATGATGGAGATGAAGGACTGGATGATTGTACCTTCTTTTACCAAACTTATTAGGATCTTGGACTTGATATTGGTTGGACAGGTTCATCCTCCTTGTTCATCCATCTTGTCCTTTTGAGGTTGATTCTTTTAGTGTTTCGTTGATCGAGGCTCCTCGTTGACAATATTCATCTTGACCTATTTTGCACCATCTAATCTAGGAGATGACGATGCAGATGGTTGCATTTTCTTCTATCAACCTTTCTTGATCTTCACTGATTTTAGGTTGATGAGTTGATGTCCATTGGAGCTGCAAACTCAAGTTTCTCTTTGATTTTTCTTTGTCTTCTAACAGCGGGTGGAAAGTTTATTCTTGCTTGATGATACACCAGCCGTCTTAATGGTCGAGGAAAGAACTCCATTGGTGCTTGCATGAGAGCTTCATCTCCAATGACTTGTGGGTGTCATCCTATGTCCATGACTGTTTACAAACTTGGGAGACACCATCGACATACCACCATTGATGATTGATGTTTATTGATATAGGGATGCTCACTATGATGTAGTGGGATCTCGTCATCCTGGTCTTTGCTGTCGGTATTTGAGTGTCTTCAAAGATGATGAGAGCAGGCATTAGTTCGGCCCATATAGGGAAAATTGCATCCTGCTTGTCATCGCCTTCCTCACTTGAAGATATAGAGTAAGGGTCACTCTAGTTCTATGTCAAAGATCCACGTCTTATTCCTTAACCAACCACAAACTTATCTTATGTTCCTTTGACTTGTATCCAAACATGCTTGGGATGGTGAACTGTGGCAGAGCACAAAGGGTAGGTCGACTGGCCAATGCATGGAATGAGTTGGTCAATCTACTCTTACTGGCCTGAAGGTCCCTTTTGTCTTGCAGGGTGATTGGTCCACTATCATAGTGAAGTGTAGAAAGTGTTGAAGTGTTCTCACATTGATTTCTTTCTTCTTGGTCCTTTCTATACACTTGTTCTCCTTTCTTTTCGTTTCAAACCATGAACAACATTTATTCTTTCTTTCCTGCAAAAATGTTAGTAGAAGTGTTCTCACATTGATTTCTTTCTATCTTGGTCCTTTCTATACACTTGTTCTCCTTTCTTTTCGTTTCAAACCATGAACAACATTTATTCTTTCTTTCCTGCAAAAATGTTAGTGGATACATACCCGAAGGATTGCAACAAATTCAAAACATGGGTTGTTGTCCGTTTTTATCTACACTAATGAAAAGATAATTTTAGGATCACTTTTAGCATAGATTTTGTTTATCATGTTTTTTTCTTGTTTGCTACATTCTTTCATGGCTCAAGGCAAAGGTAACTTTGCAGCAAAAAAGATAAACTTTGATACTTATAGTTCTTCTATGAATGATGAGTTGTTGTTCTTTTGCGCAAAGCTATTGGACTTCATCACAAGCCTTGATTCATCTTTGATGTGAGTTTATCTTAGGACTTACCCAGATTGTATTTATGAGCTTTCTGCAGGGGGTTAGTCCAACAAATATATCCTATGTCTACACAAGCACTTTTTTAGTTCAATAATCAAACTAGACTCCATGTCTAATTTGACTAAGGAAGACATTTTAATCTAAGCACCACGTTTAATTTAAAAAGCCTATAGAAGTATGTCGAGTACTTCCAAACCAAGCATACTATAGCAAACAAAGGAAGCATACGAGCACATAGAGATTTACTCAAACAGAGATAAAAGCATGATCATGTATGGTGAGAATATTTTTTTTATTTTTTAAGTAGAGATGCAAGTGTTATGCATGTGTTCAATGAACTAAACATGCTATGGAGTTGATATGAGATAGAGTAGATGCATGGATTGTTTAAAAGCAAACATGTAGTGGTATGTAACATGATAAATACTCATTAAATTTAAAGTCCACGAGCAAAACTTTCTCACCTTTCTTGATCATCCTTACCATGACTCACAATGGAGTTGTGAGTAGTGCAGCATCTTTGTTCCTCGATATGATGTGATTCAAGTTCTTGTGACAATGACTTTTTTTCAATCTACACATGGTTAGAATAATATATATATGTTTATACATACCTGTGAGATGGCAGGGTTCCATTGTTGATGGATCATGAATGTTCAGGTACCCTGGATTCTTCAATATCTCCCTTGTATTGTTCTTATGGAATTTCGCCAGAAGATTGAGCAATTGATTCCTACTTATTCCACAACTCAACAAACACAGGGGTAATCCTACTAAGGCTAGTGGCAAACTAGGTTAGCAGATATCAAGATCAATATCAAAATCTTTACGCCAATTGTTTCCCCGGCAACAGCGCCAAAAATGCTTATTGACACCTCTTAATGTTATCTCTAGTAACGGTGCTAAAAATGCTTGTGGGCATAGCATCGTAACTAGAACGCCAAGTTGTCATCCCCAGCAATAACACCAAGAGGTATGGTATTAAATCATGCCACCATTTAGAATATAGAAATAGTATCCGTAAGCGCACAGATCAAATACCATTATAGCATTTTACCAGGAGTATTCCAGGTATCGTTATTTATATTTTACCACTGGGAAACAATGGCTAAAGACATTGATAGTTCACCATCATGTATCTATTAACTAGTATACCAACTAGACCTAAGCAGGGGTAAGTGGTAAATGATAAGAGTTATGCATAATGTCACACACAAAGGAGAATCCTATAATATAATATATATATAGTCAAGCTAACTTGAGAGATCAATTGGAGAGTTCAAGGTTCCTATGTACTTCTCTATTACTCGGGTTCTATTCTGGTTGATACTAGAATGTAACTAATGCACGGGTAGTATAGCACACACAATAGCACTTCAGAGCAACAGTACCTTTCCAACTCTCGAATAGATGAGAAAGAAGTAGTTGGAGAAGGCTGCCAAAAGCTCTACGAAACACCAACTCCGACATGGTGGAATACAAAGGCCACATAGAGCTGTCATCCCTATGGGCTACCACAACTAACCATAAGAGTTGGGCGCAACCTTAGGTAACTTATAGCCTAGACACCATGTCTACACTATCGATTACTACTCTAGCCACACGTGATAACTAGAGCACCTAATACAGGTGGAGATCCAATGCTAAAGTGTGATAACTACACTAACCATACAAATAAGGCATAGAAGTAAATAGAGAAGATAAATATACTAAAGCATAAGTCTTGCAAAGGTAAGACACAGAGATATACCAGACCTCCAAAGCTCCACGATAAGATCCAGAAAGAAGCCTATCAACCCTAGCTCTCAAGTTACTAAACTATGACATTGAAGAGTCTAGCCCTAATCTTCCTGGTGTGTTGATCTCCATGAGAGTATGATCCTCAAAGGGATGCCTCTCGAATGGATCCCAACGAATAATGAATTAAGGTTTCAGGGGATATCTCCCCCCAGAGATGGGGGCTGCTTTTATAGGGAAGAGCGATTAACGTGAGCCTTTGGATCAAACCGACATCGGCGGATGGCTGAGATCAATCCTCAAAGGCGGTGGAGCAACCTTTGGCGGCCGGCCGCCAAGGCTCTCAGGCCGGATCGGCCGGTCTAGGGTGGGACCGGCCGGTCCCACCTGGTGGCCGGGCCTCCCCTTCGGGCGTGGTGTCTTCGGTACCTTCTAGATCCTTCCTGTGTAGGTGCCACTTGGAGGTGTGATATCTTTTCATCTGGGACTTCAAATATAGCAAATGATATGTCTGTTTCGATCGTCTTGACGAGCCCATTGCAATGGTGGATTCTAATCCATCATTTGAGATACTTTTATATTGTTATATTGATCAACTTTGATAGCTTTTCCAAAGTATGTACCTGTAGAAACATAGATTCACCAAAACTCGTGGAACTCGTTAGATCAAAACTCTATACCTATGCTCTGTGGTTCATTTCATGTCAAGTTTGATGATAATTGATGGGTTGACATTAGTGACCGTCAACAATGACTAAGCTACTCATCCTTGAGGTGTAATCATGTTTCATTAAAGGATATTCAATTAAGTTCAGTGGTAATAAATGAGAGTGTTTTGGAGTACGTACCTGATTTTGCATGATTTTCCTTCTGAGTTCCTATAGGTTGTCTCCCCCACACTTGTTTTCTATTTCCTTTTCAGCACAACAAGGTGGAAACACAAACAAACATATATCCAGAGAGAGATGATGACTCTAAAGACTCAACTTCTTTATTATCATTAGGCACATTTATTACACAATGAATGAATAGAATTAACTAAGCAAACTGATTTAACTAATCTGACTAACTAGCAAACTAACTAATACTTTATTACACATGTGCCTATTCATCTCGATCTCTAGTCCTTCTTTTCTAGCTCCCTGACCCTAGCCTTGAGCGCTTTGTTCTTACTACGTTGCCGCTCTTGGCTAACCTCTAGGTTCCCTACACGCTGCACAGTGGTCCCTATGACCTTTAGTGCATCAGACAGGGCTCAGGCCTGGAGATCTATCCTCGTCTCTAAGGTGGCCAAGGACAGACGAGGTTGTCTTGGGGCTGGTGCAGTTCTCGCCTTCTTCTTTGGGGGCTCCGGATTGGCTCTTGGCGGTGGATTGAACTTCACATTGCTAGGGTCCACCTGCACGCCATCTAGAGTTACTCGCTCCTTCTCGGTAGTCTACTTTGCACCGGTCACCATCCCAAACTTGGTGGTGACTCCTAGCAGCCTCTCCCCCTCTCTAGAAGGTAGTAATTTAGTGCCTTGGGAGAGAGCAATGCTAGGTTGACCTAGCTGTCGAGGCTTATCACCCAGGGGCGGTCGATGAGCTGGTGGAGCAATGGCAGGCCTCTTGATAGCCTGGGCATAGAAAGCCTCCTCCATTGGAGCTCCTTGAGGTCGAGCTCGGACGACCTCCTTCGAGGGCACCGGGACGATCGCCTTCGGGGGCACCACTGCCAGCTGCTTTGGCGGGATGACTGCCAGTGGGAGGATGTCCTCCGGCTCTTCGACTGTGTACGGGTGGTTTAGGCTTGCCATTTGGTGGAAGGTGGAGAGATGGAGAGCTTCCTTGATATGGGTTGAGAAAGGAGAGCTCTTGGGATGAGAGGAGAATGACTCCAGGGGGTGTTTATATAGTCTTGGTAACTTGCGGTAGGGGGCATTCCATCCTAATCTATCCCGAGCATCTACCGTGAACAGGCGGCGGCGGATTCGCACTAAAGTGGAATATCCGAACCCTAACAGAACAAGCTTCGCACCGAGAGGCGGCGGATCGCGAGGCGGCGCCAGGCGGAACCGATCGGGTCCAGGGGTGGGACCGGTCGGTCCCACCCCGCCCGGCCAGCGTGCCCTTCCACGGGGTGCATTCTTGGCCCGTTATCTCTCCAATTTTTCTCCTGTCGCGGCCCAATTCGCGACGGAGTTCGTATTTTTAATAAATTAGGGAAAAGCCAGAAAAAATTTCATCTAATTCCTCAGGTGGTCTAGAAGGTTCTAGAAAAATCTTAAGGCGTTGGCCATTTACCTTGAATAACGTACCTTCGTTGTTTTGAAGTGTCACTGCTCCGTGTGATGATGCATTTACCACCGTGAATGGTCCTTCCCACTTGCTCCGTAGTTTACCATGCCCGAATAACCTTACCCTGGAGTTGAATAATAGCACTTTATCTCCGGGGCTGAAGCTTTTCTTCTTGATTCGCTTATCATGCTACCTTTTGGTCCTCTCTTTATAGATCTTTGCGTTGTGATATGCCTTCTCTTGCCATTCATCTAGTTCCGAGAGTTGCATCTTTCTTCTTGTTCCAGCGGCTTCTAAATCCATGTTCCATCTCTTGATTGCCCAATGAGCTTCAAATTCAAGCTCTACTGGCAAGTGACAGGTCTTTCCGTAGACAAGTTGATAAGGTGACATGCCAAGAGGTGTCTTGTTTGCTGTTCGGTATGCCCATAATGCATCGGGTAGCTTTTCCTTCCAGACAGTTTCCATCTCGTTGACTGTCTTTTGTAGAATGTTCTTAATTTGTTTATTGGAAGTTTCTGCTTGGCCGCTCGTTTGAGGATGGTAAGGAGTAGCTACGTAATGTTGGATCCCTTGCTTCATCAAGTACTTACGAAAAGCCCTTGTCAATGAAGTGAGTTCCTCCATCACCGATCACCATCCTTGGAACACCGAATCTTGCAAATATTGTCTCATAAAACTTCTTGGAGTTTGCAGCTTTGCATGGCATGGCTTCTACCCATTTTGAAACATAGTCAACCGCCACCAGAATGTACTCATAGTTGCCTGATTTTGGAAATGGTCCCATATAGTCAATTCCCCAGACATCAAAGAGCTCTATCCGAAGATTATTGGTGAGTGGCATGGCATCTCTCGAGTTGATATTGTCGTGTCTCTGACATGCTCCACATCTTCGGATGAAGTTCCTGGTATTTTCGTACATAGTTGGCCAAAAGAATCCACTTTGCTAAATTTTTGCATGAGTTCGGAACGCTCCATAATGACCTCCATATGGTGATGAGTGACATCTTTCAATAATCCGTAGTCTTTTCTCAGTGGGTACACACCTTCGGAGTAGTCCATCAGAGCATACTCGGAAGAGGTAAGGATCATCCCATATGTGTAGACGGCTTTCATAGATGAGCTTTCTCCTGTTTGCCCCTGGTGGTACGTATCCTGCAACCATAAAATTGACAATATTCGCGTACCAGGGATCCGATCTGGAGATAGCGTAGAGTGTGTCGTCTCAAAGCGAGTCATTGATTGGTAGTTCCTGCATATTCTTAAACTGCATTCTAGACAAGTGATCGGCAACAGGATTTTCTACCCCTCTTTTATCTTTTATTTCTAAGTCAAATTCTCGTAGTAGCAAAATCCATCTTATGAGTCGTGGTTTAGCATCTTTCTTAGTGAGCAGGTATTTAAGTGCAGAATGATCAGTATAAACAATTACCTTTGCTCCTACTAAGTAAGATCTAAATTTGTCTATAGCAAAAACAATAGCCAGAAGCTCTTTTTCAGTAGTTGCATAATTAAGTTGAGGTCCTGTCAAAGTTTTGCTAGCGTATGCAATTGCGTGATGCTTCTTATCTTTAGTTTGTCCCAAAACTGCCCCCACAGCATAATCACTTGCATCACACATCAATTTAAAAAAGGCAGCGACCAATCAGGGGGTTGGATGATTGGTGCAGAGATGAGCACTTTCTTAAGAGTTTCAAAAGCTTTTAAACATGCGTCATCAAATTCAAAGAGAACATCCTTAGCTAGCAGGTTTGTTAGAGGCCTAGCAATGTATGAGAAGTTATGTATGAACCGTCGATAAAAACCTGCATGACCTAGGAAGCTTCGAATTCCTTTAACATTAATGGGAGGAGGTAGTAGTTCAATCACTTCAATTTTAGCTCTGTCTACCTCTATCCCTCTTTCGGACACTAGATGTCCAAGCACTATTCCTTCTCTAACCATAAAATGATATTTTTCCCAATTAAGGACTAAGTGCTTTTCCTCACATCTTTATAAAACCTTATCTAAGTTTTCAAGGCATTTATCAAAGGTTTTTCCATATACAGAAAAGTCATCCATGAAAACCTCCATTATCACTTCAATCATATCAGAAATATAGACATCATGCATCTTTGAAATGAAGCTGGAGCATTACATAGTCCAAAAGATATTCTACGGTAGGCATAGGTTCCGTATGGACATGTAAAGGTGGTTTTGTTCTGGTCATCTGGATAGATCGGTATCTGATGATATCCCGAATACCCATCAAGAAAACAAAAGAAAGAATGATTTGCCAACCTTTCCAACATCTCATCAATGAAGGAAAGTGGAAAATGATCTTTCTTTGTTGCATTGTTAAGCTTTCGGTAATCAATACACATGCGCCATCCCGTGATGGTTCTTTGTGGGATTAATTCATTCTTGTCATTCCTAACGACTGTCATGCCTCTCTTCTTAGGCACAACTTGCACAGGGCTTACCTACTCATTGTATGACACAGGATATATGATCCCAGCATGTAATAGTTTTAAGACCTCTTTCTTAATAACCTCTCTCATCGCATTATTTAACCTACGTTGTGGTTCTCTAGAAGTTGTTATCTCAGGGTCTATAGGGATACGATGGGTGCAAAGAACAGGACTGATTCTTTAAGATCTTGGAGTGAATAGCCAAAAGCAGATCTATGCTTTTCTAGGACTGTAATCAATCGAAAGGTTTCTTCCTCAGAGAGTTTATCACTTCTTGATCGTTATTTAGAAAAGCATATTTAAGACCAGAAGGCAAGGGTTTGAGTTCTATGGGAGGCTTAGGTGGTTCCTCAAACTCATCTAGAGGGTCAGGTTCTAGCGTACTATCCCCTTCTTCATCTAGTGGTTCGGAATCTGGTTCGAGAAGAGATTCAAAGGTTGTCTCTAAGACTTCTTCCATAGGATCAGGCTCAGGAAGTGACTCAGTCTCATAATTGAGAGCACGAGTTATAGATATAGGCAGATTAAAATTCTTCCCAAGACTAATGTTTAGATTCTCTTTTTGTCCTTCTTGCAAAAGTCTCTCTATAGGCTGTCCAACCAATACATCGAACTCTATGACATCAAAGATATAAAAGCTCAAGTGAACTCTTATCCCTTTGACATGAATAGGTAAGACATAGAGGATTCCCAAACCTGGGAGAATGTGGCCTAAAGGACTTTTTAAAAACTTTGTTGTTGGGGTTAAGGGCATGTCTTTTAAAAGATCTTGAGCATATGTTGCAGACATAATATTAACTCCCACAACAAGATTGTATAATGCTTTAAAAGAACCCTTGTGGATTTGGCAAGGTATGGTTGTTGAAGTGAAATCAACTCGGATGACATCAGAGGAAAGCTCTGACTCTTCCAACCAATCATTGCTTATAATCGACACAAGCTCTTTAGCATTTCGCTTAAGGAAAGCCTCATCAGAAGGATCTAAGACTTCTCCACTACGTGATGATTTCTTAGGCTTCTGTGGTCTCCTAATGATGTAGTAATTCGAGGCGTTTCCATAATCAGTGAATATATCATCCTCGATCTCGAGCATGAAGTCTAGAAGTGGAATCTCTTCCCCCTCCTTTGGTTCAGGCTCGTTGATAGTTGTAGGTTGGGATATGGTAGGTATGGATTCCTGATCAACTATCAAATCCTCTTTCTCTACTGGCTTCTTTAAAGGTGTTTCGTTTTTGTGGATCTTTGTAAGGACATCTCTCGCAACATCGGGAGTGATATGCAAGAATGATCCTCTAGAAGCAAGGTTGAGGAATTTAGAAGTTTTTCTACTCAGACTCTTATAGAAATATTGAAGTAGAACAGGGTCTGGTATAGATAGACTAGGTCCAGAATGAGTAAGATTATTAAAGTGTTCCCAGGCTTCAGTTAGAGTCTGCTTCTTCCCTTGTCTAAAGGATAAAACCTCTAATCGAAGGTCTACTACCTTAGAGATAGGATAGAATTGGAGGCAAAATTCAGCACACAGTGCTCTCCAGTCACCTTTAACACTCTCAACGTGGAGATCATACCAATGTCTAGCTTCTCCAGTCAAAGAGAATGAAAACAACTTCCATCGGATAGTCTCATCGGACATATCCTTAATGCGCAAGCACGCATGTGTCCGCTTGAATTCATTGAGGTGAGAATAGGGGCTAGCATTATCTTCTCCTGAGAAAGATTGGTTTTTGACCATGTCTATTAAACACGGGCGTAGCTTATAGTTCGAGGCTAAGATAGGCTTTGAGGATGGCTCTGGCTCTAAGCGTAGGCTCGTGAAGTTATATTTATAGATAGGCGTGAAATTAAGTTGATCCATTGATGGATAGAAAAGGTAAAGAGAAATGGAAAAGGTAAAGAGTGATAGTATACAAATAAAAGATAAGATTATGATACAGGTTAAGATAAGTTCGTGAGTGATCTCAATGATGTCTTCCCCGGCAACGGCGCCAAAATGCTTGTTGGTATCTCATTAATGCCTATCAATAATTCCGCAAGCGCACGGATACGTTGTAGCACTTCACCGGATGAATATACCCAGTTTTAATATCTCGAACCCAAAGGAAGATGTATGAGGGTCTTCTAAACTACAACTTAACCACCTAAGTAGCAAACAAGGCTGTAGAAGAAAGGGATATAGAGAAGACAACTAAGGCTTCTAATTTAGGCTCGAGTAAGATATGATTAGTATGTTTTACTAGGGAATTTGATAGAGGAGCACAGGCAAAACTGTAACCCGACTACCAATTATTCTTCTACTCGGCCTACCGACGGGATAGTGGAATATATAAGATTCAACGGAGCTACCACCAAATCCAGACGATAGGGTACATCTACGAGTAACAGAGTCTAAACACCACGCTTAAACTACGAATACTACTCTAACCTAAGAGCTACAAGGATTAAAGTACTCAAAAGAGTCGCAAACCAGTAAAGCAAGGTAAACAATGTTACTTACTTGAACTTATAAGTCGATCCCGAAGCAATCTCAGATACAAGCCGTAGAGGTAGCACCGACAGGCCGATACTCCTCCAAAACTCTCTTTAACTCTATCTCTCTATTTCTGATATAGAACTAGCTTCTAGAGGTATAGAACTAGCTCTCTTGGAATGCTAACTCGAGAGGTCATCCATTCAAGGGACACCTCCCGGGATCCTAACTAGGGTTTCTCGATAAGGCTCTTCTTCTTTAGAATGGATCCTCCTCCCGGGGGGTTGCCTCTCCTTTTATAGCCTTGGCGAATTAACGTGAGCCCTTGGATCAAACCGACATTGGCAGAAGGTGGAGATCAATCCTCAAAGGCGGTGGAGTAAACCGAAGCGAACCCAGGGCCATGGAAGGGGCCAGGGGCCCGCATCGGCCGGCTCGGCCTCGGTGGCCGCAGGTCCTCCCCTTCGGTGCACAATCTTCTCGTCCCTTCTGGAATGTTCCTGTATAGCCGTGGCATCCAATCTTGCATTCTATGTTGCGTTATATCTCAAAAGCGTGTCATTTCCAGTGTGTGCCTGCAAAACCACTGATTCACCAAAACTCATAGAATTCGTTAGTCAAAGCCCTACTTATAGGTAAATAGATTGCTTTTATATTACTTTGGAAGGTTAGTTGACGGTTGGATTTGAATGTTAAGGACCGTCAACACCTTGCTCAGGCCTTAGGGGCTCAAGAGCTCACCCGAGCCATGGGTTCTCCAACCAACGAGGAACCTGAACCTCGACCATGGCCGACCACCATGAGCTCCAGCCAACGCTCGGGACCAAAAAGGTGGACACACCAAGCGCTCGATGATGCAAGAAGACAATAACTCCTCTGCCACGCTCCCAGCACCGGGGGCTCAAGGGCCTTAGGGCCGGCCCACTCATTAGCCCCTTCCGGCTAGTTTTCTTCACCGCCAAGAAGACTCTAGAAGGATGGATCGGGAGAGGGCTGGTAAAAGGAACATGGCCTGACACTCGGTGTGTTAGAGAACGGTTGTCGAGCGACGCCCTGTGCTGCTCCGGCTCCATGATGACGATAAGGTCCATCTACACCCTGGAAGGGACTCTATGGACTCCACTGTAGGTAGACCATATAGTAGGACTACACAAACTTCCTTGTACTCGACCAACATTGGTATATAAGGGCAGTCGGATCCTAGGGGAGAAGAGAGGAGAAAATGAAGATCCAAGCAGAGGAAACCGAGACTAACTCACAGGCTGAGTGCTCTACACTCGTGAGGAGCTATGAGAGCTCCTTCCTTTGGTCAAGCTGTCTTCCTCCTCCCCTGCGAGGGCAAGGCTGCACTCTGGTGATCTCACCTTCCTAGGATAGCACTAGTGATCCTCTAACTCTCTTGCACTCTACTGTAAACCCTCATTTTTGGGTGCTCTTAAGTACTAAGATCATCAATTGCTAGACATAGGGCCTGATAGCTCGAACCAGGATAAATCTGTGTCCATCTCTATGTTCTTGGTGTTCTTTAGTGCACAGACACCGCAGGCACACTGTTCTGACACCTGACGACCAAGTGTGCATATCGTGGTTTCAATCCCACGACAGGTGGCCTAAGAAGGGTTATGGTTGATTTCGAGGACATTTATTTGATGTTTCACCTTAGGAAACTTGACACCCAAAGTGTGATAAAACCGCCCAATTTATACGAGTTTAAGTACGTGCGCTTGCATTTCGGATGCTAGATGCGCAAACTTTGACATATAAACCCCAGTAGTTCGGTAAGTGTCATAAACGACCTGTACACCTACATCACAACCAAGATTAGATGATTAAGCAAATACAAATCGATACAAGATTTTGTAGTGGAAAGGATATTACAAAGAGTTCACAAATAAGAATGCAATTTTGATTTCAAATCTGATTTAGAGAAAACAATTTATCTTTGAAATAATTACAATAACCTAGGTTTTAGATACATTGCTAGCTTAAATGACATCCTCCTCTGATCAAAAGCATAGATGAGAAAAAAATATAAGAAGACCAAGCTCACATACACTTAACTCCACCTTTAACAGAACTTACCTGTGACAAGGTGGGATAAAACCTAGCTGGACTTACCTAATAAGAAGAAATAAAAAGACACCAAATGGTATACAAGACTTATCTAGTGGAGCTAGCTGGATAACATAAACTTTGCAAAAAGAGCTTACTAACATAAGTCCTTACTTTCAATATTTTCGCATCAAGTTTAGTGAAGTCAATTAGAGCTAAGTTTGCATCATCCTAAAGCAATCACTTGATTAGTCAACACAACCATCATGTTCCATCGGATTATGACGATGTTGTACAGTGGCTAAGTTTCTCACCACCGAAAGAGACCAATTCGAATCGATTTCATCCAGCTAGGTATAGCGTATCACACCCATACTTCCTATTGACGGTTTCTTACCGATCATATTCACCCGCCAATATGTCTATAAAGGATTAAATAAACATAATCCATAAATATTTATTTTATTATTGACATAGTTCGACTTATACTAAAGAACACTCTTTTGCGCATATACAAGTGAATTATAATCAAAATGTGCAACCCAAAAAGCGTAATACTCCATTCTAGTAAGGGTTATAAACAAAGGCCCATATACATCATAAATCTAGATGAATGTACCAAAGATCCGGACTTGCCCAGGAGTCCACCATGCAAAGACGGAGATGAGGGGGGCACGGCCCTGATGCGGCCACATCACGGGCACCCTGACCACCGCCTCTCGCCACCAACTTTGGCGTGGCGGTTCCTTGATCCTAGGGGAGGTCGATTTTTTATGGCTACCAAGTTTATCTCTATAAAAAGGAACACTTGAGCACAGATTAACACGCATGCTAATAACAGGCGCAGTACACTAAATTTAAGTTTACTGACAACAGAAATTTCAAATTTCCCAATTTCTCATGATGAACAAAAGAACAATACAATTGAAATGGAATAATCCCAGTCAACAGCAGGTCAGTTGGACCTAGAGCAATAGTAAATCAGCTGTTGTGCAGCAGCAGTAAACAATGAAATGAATTGACTCCTACTGCAGATTAATTCTGCAATCAATGGAGCCTGATGCAATTATTATTCAATTAGCATCCCTTTCAATTCGCCGTCAGAGAAGAAACATGTACTTATGCATAAGCAGTTAGAAGCTATGTACCGTTCTTCTTTTTTTCTTATCACACAAGTGGCCTGTCTTTCTCTTGTGACGGCTGAAGTCCGACACAAACCGAATGTCTGAGTGCAGCCAGGTTCTGTGCATGCATATGGGCGCACCCCCTGTATGCACCCTCATGTGCTCTGTCCTTGCCCATGGCCATTTGAATGTCTTCTTGCAGCCTGGAAACGAACACATGAGCGGTCTTTCATCCAGGTGCACTTTGCGGTGCTGAAGCAAATATTTATGGCAGAAAAACTTCTTCTTGCAACCTTTGACAGGACAAATGTCTCTCTTGTGCAGTGACAAGTCATGCTGGGTACTAAAGCTCATTTCGCACC
Source organism: Chrysopogon serrulatus (assembly GCA_015844335.1). NCBI lineage: Eukaryota > Viridiplantae > Streptophyta > Magnoliopsida > Poales > Poaceae > Chrysopogon > Chrysopogon serrulatus. Next base: position 245,640 of record JADLZL010004975.1, on the reverse strand, counting down.
CTTCTATATCACAAGAAAATTTTGCTCCTTTATCTCCATCGCAAAACCATCACTTGCCTGGCGTTTACTGGTTTTTTTTACCACTTTGCATCTTGGGTTTCACTTTCACATTATCAGTCTTTTCTTTTTTGGAATTTCTTCCCAGTTGTCTATCGTTGTCCCATCTCTCCTTCTATTGCACACTTCTATGTCACTAAAAAATTTAGCTTCCTTACCTCCATTGTGCAAACCATCACTTGCCTGGCCTTTGCTGACTTTTTTCTTACCATATTGCATTTTGCCTCTAGAATTTATTCTCACATCATCTGTTTTTGTTTTGGAATTTCATTCCAGTTTGTATATGTGGCTTCATCTTCATGAAGCAAATCAACAATGTCATCTTTATTGTGATTTTCTTGAAACTGCCTATTTGTTTCATCATTCCTTTGCTTCTTAGTACTCATTTTTGTACCCATCTCTAGCAATTTCTTGTTTACATTTGACAAACCATCACTTGCCTTCTCCTTGCTAGACTTCTTACTACCTTGCAATCGAGCACTAGATTTCACTGCAATGACATCACACCCTTGTGGTGGACTATTATCCCAGTCACCCATTGAAGTGTTTTCAGTGCTATCTGTATCAAAATTGCAGTCAATGTCATCTTTGTCCTTGTGTAGCGCATAAAAGCTGTTGCTTTTTTTATTATCCTTTCCCCTCTTAGAACTTAATTTTTTATTTAGCGATTCATGTTGTTGATCTTGCCAGGTGTTCTGTGCTTCCTCACTTTTACTTTCATCTCCATCTTCATATTTGATACGACTATCAAAATTTCCAGGCTGATCATACACACTGTGGTGCAAAGCAGCTTCATCAGAAGCACTGCATCTCTTCTTTTTGCCTCTAGATTTCTCAACAAAGTCTCCCTCTTTTCTTCTGGATATTCTTTTTGAAGAACTTTGGTTGATTAGGGTAGTAGATCTTGTTGATTGTTCTTGCATCCTGTCACAAGAACTGGCAGAGAACATCGCTTTGCTGTAAACCGTTTCATGACTCTGTTGTACCTGTTCACGAGCTAAAAGTGGATGAACTTGGTTTGACATCCAATTTTTGCCACACCACCATCCAGCAACCTTTTTCTTTGTTGTGCCTGATTGCAGTCCATCTGTGAAGCTGTCTGGATTTTCCTGAGCAAATGCCTTGTAAATGACAGAATTGTATGGTACCTGCTTGCTGTAAAGTGGAGATTTGCTCTGTTTGGCACTGTAATATATGTTGATACCCATTTTTACAGCCCAATCACTGCTTGTAGGTTCAGCATCTTCATCCTGAAGAGCCAATCGAATTCTTCCACTGTCTTCATGTGTTGCTTTTTTGAAAGTGATATCTTTCCAAGCATGCTTCATACCAAGTTCTTCTGCTATAACTTTTGCTGCTGACTCTGCTCTAGGGTATTCTGCAAATGCATTGTGAATTAGCTATGAGAAAATTCCATGTTGCAAAAGATTGCAGGATTAGGACTCTGTCATTGCCATAATCATCAAAATGCAATATGCCAACTTCTCCTGAGTTATACTGGTTAGACCGATGAGGTCCAGGGTTCAATGAAACCCCTGTTACCAGTCCAGGTTTGAAGGCAGGCACAAACTTGTTAAGACCAAAATTGGTTACATCCATCTCCCAGGTCGAGTTTTTTATTTCAAAATGTACATCATGTCACAAGAACTTGTTAAGACTAATCATTCTAACAAGAACTTGTTAAGACTAATCATTCTAACAAGCAAACAGGATACAAAGAAAAATATGGAGGAGAAATGCCCGAAGAACTTTGTGAAAATTAGGGAAAGTGCAACTACCTGGATGGCATAAAAGCATGATATTAGCACCACCAATTGGTTCAAGTCGTGTCCAAGTTTCCAAAGCATGTTCTAGACAAAACACGTGCATTCTGCAAGAATCCTTGCTGTACTTGAACAAAGTCTGTGCATCTGTTTCCATTGCACCTTTAGCAGTGCTCAAACTAGTATTCAGAGAGGCTTTTACACCTGATGCAGCTAGATCATCATCCAAATCAAGATATCCATACCACTGCTCATGGGAGGTTAGTGACTCTCCCTGATCTGCTATATGGATCATATTTGTTTGCATACTAACAGGAGTCATAGCAGTACTCTTATCCTCCACTGGTTGCATCAGAGATGCTATTGCTCTGGAGTCACGTTCCACTTCATACAAGTGCAAATTCTTATTTTGATCCTGAACTGATGCTCCAGAAGACTGAATATCTGTGACTCCATTTGCTGCATCATTGTTTTCACAACTGTTTGATATATTGTTAGGAGTTTCTGCTTCTTCATCAGAATCTGACAATCCATAAGCAGAAACCAGAAGCCCAAGGGCGGAAGTGCACCCAAGGCTGCTGCTGCTGTATAGTTGTCTACACCTATCAGAAACTTGGGTTGCACTCACATTTTGTATTGTATTATCATTGGTTTCATGAGTATATCCTGTTGAAAAAGACAATATATTTACACCATGGCCTCCTAACTATGCACTGGAAAAATGATTTCATTACAATAAAAAGTCTAGTATTACAATGGAAATATATAACTGTTGAGTCTTGAGCATCACATGGAAGTGCTGGAGTATAAGTGAACTGTCCACCTCTACTTATAAGCTTAAGCTTTTGGGTTGAGCTAGTTAGTGCATGCAATTTAATATGGTACCAAAGCCAGAGGTGTAGAGTTCGAATCCTGGTTATTGCATTAAATAAAATAATTGCTGCTCGTTCCTATTCCACGTCTGACACCTGAGGAAGCCTCAATGTGAGGGGGAGTGTTGGAGTATAAATGAATTGCCCCCCTCTACCTATAAACTTAAGCTTTTGGGTTGAACTGGTCGGGCAACTTAATAGAAAGTGATGCTAACTGAATTAAAGTAACTAAAAGATAAATAATTTAGAAACAAGTAATACAGTTCACTAAAACATTCACCCTAGAGTTCATTTCAAAAAAGAAAATCATTGTTAAAATTAGGTACAGCAGAAATAAGATTCAGCCAAACAATTAAAACTTTGGCCATCAATATTTTATGGACATTTCAAACATCAATGAGTTATATCAGAAAGTACTTAAACAATACACTGTTCATTGAGTTTACAAAATTATTATCTGGTAGGTTCATCCATATAAAAGGTAAGTTTTGTCAGAAGCTTCAATGTCAAAATTAACTCTTCTCTTTTTTTTTACTGACCATTTGACCAGAATCATAAAAGAGGACTAATATTAGAATGACATATAACGGATCAAAGAGAAATATTATCAGTCACTATTTAAAACCAATATGTGAAATGGTGGAGGCTAGATAATGATATAACGTAAAAGGAAAATCTTGAGGATCGGGCATTAATAGTGCAAGTGGATCCAAGCCTTGCTAACCTTGTGGACAAGCTGTCGCCATCTGATTTGAAGCATCATCTGTTTCCACAATTTCTCTTTGTATTGCACTTGATGACATGCACTCCCTAGAAATGACATATTGGACTGCTGCTTCTTTAGGTTGAATGATGGCTACACAAGCATAGCTTAATATGCCACACTGAACACATGGCAGCCGCCCTTGATCTAAGAGCCCACCTCCTTGATGTGATATATCTTTTTTCAATTAGTCCGATCTGAATATCTGAAGTTGATAAGCAGAATGCAGTACTAGTAACTGTTCCAAATTTTGTTTCGTAGAACTTTCTTTGGTTACATGCAGAGGAAGTGGCCGATTCATTTGTGTTCTCAATCTCTTTAATTTCATCTATTTCATCACCATAAACAAACGTTTCCATAGCTTTTTGCTGGCTAATACTACGGGGACCAGCAATCAAGCCTTGCTTATCAGTTACTTCAGGTGTCCTCATTGTAGGAAAGGATGGAATTGAAAATTCAATCTCCGGGATAATTACACAAGAACTCTTGTCAAGAAGGATGCTCAGAAAACTGTTGTTTTCTATCACACTTCCAACAAATGTTTCTTTGATCATTCTTTCACCTTCGTTCTTCTTCTTGTCCCTTAACCGAGAGCTTCTAGGCATATGAGAATTTTTAGGCTCCCTGTAAAAGGAAAATATCATCTCAATTCAATCTTCAGTGACATGATAACCCAGAGAATTACACAAACAGAACTGATATTTGATATCCATTTTTTAGAAACTGATGTAACTGACCTCTCTAGTTCATAAATAGATAGTAGAGAATTACACAGATCGTGATGTAACTGACCTCTCTAGTTTATAAATAGATAATATTACAATGAATACATCCTAAGAGAGCATGGTGTGTGTGCGTGAAAGAGAGAGAGAGAGAGCGTGGTGGCTGTGTTGTGATTTATTTATCTCCATAATGCAATGATACGCAACTCATGTGTATTAAAAAAAAATCTGAGATCATATAATTTGGATGGCATCCTCTCTAATGTTCATAGACAATCGAAAAGTTCTATAACAACAACTGAGATCATATTTACTGCAGGCAAACCTTAGATGTAATGACAGTGCTAGCTCATAAAGCAGCTGATAATGAGACACCATTGGGCCCGAATTTGTGGAAGCCCTCCTGATTGCAGCTTCTTTAGCCACTTGCAACCAGCAAGGTGTAGCAATGTTTGTTGCTTCTCCACAATTAAATCCTATGAAACAGGGATAATGAAATAAAATTAATTGTTACATTCAGAGGTGTACCATGTGCAATTGTGAGTGATTTCAGCAAGATATTAGTACTATTTTCCAGTATAAGTATGAAAATATGCATGAACCAGAACACTATTATAAATATGGAATTGCAAGGTTAGCGTTTCATTTAATATGTTAATTGAAAAATTATAGACCTCCTAAACAATAGTGAATGAAAGGACTGGACCACACTTAGCATACAGGAGCAACCAGATAGCTAGTTCAAGAAACATTATGCTAACCCAAAAGTGCACTATACGAATATGGATGTGTTAGGTGGCTTACCATGGCTAAAACCAGAATGATAAGCTCCAGGAAATGTAATAACAAATTCACCAGGGTTTTGAACCAATCTGCTTTGGAGAAGTATCTATCAATCATTGTACCCAATACTCAAAACAATGGCCAAGAAAAATGCCACAAAAATAATGTTAAGAAATGCAGTAACACCTGCAGCAAGGAACTCCAGCAGAAAGAAGCACTTCAGGAGACAAGACAGTTGTCTTTTCATTTAGTATTTGAAAGGCCACTGCACCAGATAAGCAATCCGTCAGCATGCTTTTTTCTTCAGAGGGAAGAAAACTGAAGCATTCATACTTAAAGAGTAAGACTATGGCTAGTTACTATCAAACACCCCTAATAAATAATTTATCTTTCACCAGTTTTCCAAAACATCATGTCAGACTCAGTTGACCTCTGTCTTCTATAGTCTCCTTACATTACTGATGTGCCTTAGGATTCTGCTATGCACCATTGCATCTGGAGGTCTCCAATGGAGTTGTTCAACTTTTTCTTCAATTGGTGCCTCCCCTACCTTACCAGTTATATTGTCCTTTCGAAATAGGCCTTAACTTGTATGACCACAAACCCAGCAGAACATACACATTCTGTTGAACATGCTGTCATTCAGTAGGGTGCAAATGGTCAGATATGATAGGATTAAGACGTGCTTATCCAGTAGTAGTAGTTAGCATCTACTTTATTCCTAGAATATGCTACTTTAGTTTATTACAACTTTTCCCTTTCTTGGCTCCAAAGAAGATGCCCTATATGTACCCCCAAACCTGCCATGGTTACCTGGCTAAGCAATAGATAAAACTTGCCCCAAATCTGAGATTTGTGTCTAACAATTGGTATCACAACCTAAGTTCATCTGGGTTCTTCTCTATCCCATCCTAATCCCAACCATGTCTGTCCATACCTGTTCCTCCTGTTCTTCCCACGGCTCCACCACTTCCAGCAGCCAGCGCAGGCAGCGCGGTTCCTGTGCCGGATGGCGGGCGGACTCCTGCTGCTACGCTGCAGCAGCGCCGCACGCGGAGGCAGTGGGAGGCAGCTCAGCTCCAAGTGGAGGCTGACCAGGCGCAGCGGCTCGCGGCCGCCGAGCCTCGTGACCGAAGCGGGCTTCCTCGCAGGCCGGGAGGCCGCGGCAGCCGCCTGTGCAGAGGCGGCGGAACCTACTGCCCTCCGCGGAGGCAAGACGCGGCTGCACGGACAGATGAGGGCAAGCGGGAGCCGGAGCGAGGGGTGCGGCACGGGACGCCGGGGCTGGAGTAAGCGGGTGACTTCGATCACGCGGGCTGGCGCAGCTTCGCTACGGACACGGCCTGCAATGCGACCCTGAGGCTACGACTTCTACGTGCGTGGACGATAGGCGCTGACCCGATCTAGACATGGACCGCGACGCTGACACAGCAGCTGCCCTCAGCGGACGTGACACTGCAGCAGCAGGCGGACGAGCCGAGCGCGAGGCCGAAGCTGGCAGACCCGTCCTCCGTGGCTTCAACGGTGGACGCAACCACGACCCGCGGATCGTGCACGCAATGGAGGCCCAGTGAGAGCAAAAGCGCGTCGAGCAAGAGCGGCGGAGCGGGCCTTCTACGGCCGCGACCACGACGACTGGGAGCGGGGCGCGCATGGCTTCGAGGCGTGAGGCACGGGCAGACGCGACATCCGCGACAGTGGCCCATGACCTGGATGGCTTCGATGATGAGAACCACGTGCTGAGCCTGAGTGGATGGGATGGTGGCGCGCAGCGCGCAGAGCGCTCACAAGCGGCGCGCCTCCCCTTCATCGGAGCGACACCGAGGCCGCCGCAACCGACCCGGCTCTCCTCCCCTTGTCCACACCATCGTCAAGGACTCCATCGCCAGCGACGAGTGTACATGCTCACCAAGACCAACTACACCCAGTGGTTGATGCTAATGATGAAGGTCAAGCTACAAAAGCGTGGCACATGTGGGAGGCAGTCCAAAGACGGGCGATGCCAACTTCTACGAGGATCGGCGGGCATTGGAGGCACTCCTTGCTGCCGCTCCGACGAGGTGGCGCCACGCTTCGCCATGAGGAGTCGGGCCAAGGATGCTTGGGATGCCATTGCCATGGCACGCATCGGCAGCGACCGCGCGCAGAGCCACGCCCGCAGGCTGCGCGAGGACTAGGACCACCTGGCGCTCAAAGCCGAGCAAGGACCTCGATGATTTCTCCGTCCCACCTCACCACCACCATACAGCGAGAGCCGGAGTGGTACGGCAACGACTACATCACCGAGGAGAGAGCCGCCGAGAAGCTCCTCCGCATCATCCCTAGGAAGTACAAGCAGCTCGCCCCATCGATCGTCACGCTTCAAGGAGCTGACGGGTCGCATCAAGGCCGTCGGGCTCAAGCAGCTACCTCCCTCAAAGCCGGTCTCCATCGGGTGGCAAGCTTTCTTCACCGAGGAACAAGTGGTGTGCGCTGAAGGGAGCAAGAGAAGAAAGGCGAGACCTTGTCGCCGAGCGGAACCGCACGTGGGAGCTCGCTAATCCTCCCTAATGGCCACCGCACCATCACTCTTAAGTGGGTGTTCAAGCTGAAGAAGGATGAGGCTGGGGCGCTGATCAAGCACAAGGTGAGGCCGGTGGCTCGCGGATTCGTCCAGCAGGAGGGTCGACTTCGACGACGCCTTCGCGCCCGTTGCGCGGATGGAGTCCGTCCGGCTCCTTCGCTTAGCTGCCAGAGGGCTGCCCTGGTGCACCACATGGACGCCAAGTCAGCCTTCCTCAACGGCAACTTGAAAGAAGTCTACATCCGTCAACCACCGGGATTCGGCCATCCCCTCGCAAGGAGAGCAAGGTCCTCCGCCTTGCAGCAGCAATCGACAATGTGGCTACGCCACCGGTTCATGCAACGACCGACGACAGCACCAACAGACCATGAAAAGGATCCTCCGCTACGTCGCAGGTACCTCCGACTATGGATTGCATTACCCGAGGTGCCCCGGTGCGGCGCACTTCATTGGGTACAGCGATAGCGACCACACCGGCGACATTGACACAAGCAGGAGCACCAACACGACGCTATTCTTTCTTGGCAAGTGTCTTGTCAGCTGGCAGTCCGTCAAGCAGCAGGTGGTGGCTTTGTCCAACTGTGAGGCTGAGTAATCGCCACCACTACAGCTTCCACGCAAGCTATCTGGCTAGCCCGACTGCTAGGTGATCTCCTTGGCAAGGATGCTGAAGCGGTGCAGCTTAGGGTGGACAGCAAGTGTACTTTGGCCCTAGCAAAGAACCTCGTCTTCCATGAACGCAGCAAGCATATTCGAGTGAGGTACCACTTCATCAGAAGCTGCTTGGAGAAGGGAAGCGTCAAGGCCAGCTACATCAACACTTCGGATCAGCTCGCCGACTTCCTGACCAAGTCCCTCAGGTGAGTCAAGATTCAAGAGCTTCGTGTCAAGATTGGGATGGCCCAAATCCACCCGAAGGCTTGAACTTGTGCTTATCCAGTAGTAGTAGTTAGCATCTACTTTATTCCTAGAATATGCTACTTTAGTTTGTTACAACTTTTCCCTTTCTTGGCTCACAAGAAGATGCCCTATATGTACCCCCAAGCCTGCCATGGTTACTTGGCTAAGGAATAGACAAAACACAACTTGCCCCAAATCTAAGATTTGTGTTTAACAGGATAACTATGGACATGAATACAGATAGCTACAGTGATTCTTGGGTTCTTATGGTGTCAGCTAGATAGGATACAAATGGATGTCGACATCATGAATATGCAATTTGCATATTTGAATACAGATACGGTATCGGACGTTGAATACTCAGACTAGGATACGGATGGATCTAAACTCCTCCAAACAGATTCAGACTCAGATACGGTTGGAAAATATCAATACCATTTGTACCCCTACCATTCAGTAGACCAACATTCTGCATGATACAACACTGCAGGTCTAATTGCCCTATATGAAACTTACCCTTTTAGCTTCTGCGACACCTTGTGACAAAGAATACAGGATGTCTAGCAATTTCATTGGCACTGTCTTAATTCAATGGCTATCATCTTCTTAGATTTTTCCGTCTCTCTTTAGTATTGATCCCCAAATACCATAAGCATAAGGTATCCTTGGGAAGTACTTATCCTTCCATACTAACGTCTCCATCCTCGTGTCAAGTAGTGCTGAGTCGAACCTCATATACTCATTTTTAGTTCTACCAAGCCCAAACCTTTCAATTATAAAGTGTGTCACCACAACTTCAATTTTCCTATTTACAAAGAGAGACCAACTATAGGCTGAGATTAGAAACTTTAGGGATGAAAAAAAAAGAATACAATTTTCCATGACTCAGTATACACCTTTTTACATTGAATAGGTTGCCTTGTCCCCACAGAGTGGAACTTCATCTACATGTCAACCTAAAAAAAACATCACAGATAATATCCTGAGTCTACCTCAACCTCTAAGTTAACTGTCAAATCAAATTGACCAAAACTTGAATGAACTAATACACAATCTAATATGCTGCCACAACCTTGCATTTCAGTAAGTGCAGCTGTTGCCCAAACTAGCCCTGTCCACCAGAAACAGTTTGTTATATGCGGCAAAGTGTATGAGCGCCGCAGGAAGCCGTAGGGCTGAACGGCCGCGTGCTGGCTCAAGCTAGAGCGCGGTCACCAGGCGCGGGAGGCTCCATGCTGTTACGAGACGAGTTGAAGGCTCCGATTGTTTAGGAGATTTTATTCAGTAATTGATACTCCTTAGATTCAGGTTAGAGTTTGTTGGGATTTAGCTATAAGTATTGGACAAATTTTATTAATAAAGTTAGCCAGGGTTGAGATTTATCTCCCTTCGCTCCCTGGCCTATTGTTCCCCGTCATCTGTTGCTGCCGCACCCCCTGCAACCAGGGCGCTGAGCACGGCGCCTCCAACTCGCCGGGGATCAAACCCTGGCCAGACACCTTCCACTCCTACTTCCTACGCAGCAGGTCACGTCGCAACACAGTTATTCCCTCCAATCACAAAAACTTGCTTAGGAAAAGATTTGGTCCAACATAAAAACTACAAACATCAATAACTATTACATTTTTTAGTTTAGAAGTCTGTAGGTTAAATGTGTCGCTTGTACTCAAAAAAGTCAAAAGTCAAAATATTTTCAAAATATCTTATATTTGAAGGATTTTATGAATATATTCTAGACGAAATTAGTGGTCCAAGATACACATGGAAGACTACGAAAAAGTCAAATGTGTCAGGAACTGTGACTGGAGGGAGTAGATGTTTAGGTAAGTAAACAACACAGAAACTAAGTTCAGGAACTTCAGCATGATATGCCATGTTTGGCATCACTTAACCAATACAATTTTTCCTTTTGCACATCGTATTTTGGCAAAGTGCCAAATAAACAGTGGTACCCTGAAAAACAAGTCTAACATTTTACTTTGCGCATCAAGGAGGAAAAACGATGTACATAAGTTTTGTTCAGCCATAGGTTTTCGGGCTAATAAATAGTACCAATTTCTGCTTGGTTTATATGCCACTATAATGCCAGAATGCTCATTTTATGCTCCTGACAAACTAGCTTTCCTCTTTTTTTTTTTTTTTTTGGCACACTGCTGTTACTCTACAGAAAAAGTTTCCACTTTGCTCATCAAATATTAAACTGAATAAACCAAGACTAGTTATGAAGAACTCCAAAAAACATCCAAGCAAGAAAAAAAAGTGCAGGGAGAAACAAGACCCGCAAATCCGCAATGATGCACCCATCTTTGTACAGACAGTATGCTTTGACATACTCCGTATGATTCACTCGTTTCTTTCTGAAGTAGAGGTCAGGAAGAAAAAAAAAATTGCTTTACTTCACTTGTGAAAGCCCACCCCCACCCCAACCTAACCCATACTCAGAAGTCTTCGCTGCTATGACCCTTCCCTCCCTGGTGAGGAAGACAGGAAGTACCGTGTCATATATTCTGATCAAATTTGCCACAGCTCAAATCAGTGTTCAAGTTCAATCAATAGTCCAATCAGAATCTCCATTACCCAAAATGATCAGCTGATTGATTTGTTCCCTTCCTTAATTTCCATTAAGTCATAAACTTGCGTTACTAAAGGCCATTGGCTTTCTACTTAATTTAAATGGTACCGTGAATGTAAAATGGTCCACGGAGTTGCTGACAACATTACAGTTATTTCCTTTTGACGAAGAAACCTATTTTGGCAGTGGCATATAGCCAACCGTACCCTGAGAAAGTTTTGACTTTGCCAGTAAAGAAGAAAAGACTAAATGCTGCGCAATACCAAAGCATAGTATAGTAAAAGGGGCAAAAGAGGGAGGGCAGACGCACTGATGGCGTTAAGGTCGTCGGCGTAGCCGTGCACACGGACGGCGTCCTCGAAGGCGAGCATGGCATCGCGTGGTACGCCATACCAGGTCTTGGACTTGCCGAAGTGGAGGTAGTTGAGGCTGTGCAGCTCGTGGTCCTCCACGTGCCACGCGAACCAGCTGTACAGCATCGCAACGTACAGCATCGGCGTCGTCACGCCGGCCACATCCCGGCCCATCGCCTGCAGCAGCGAGCCCCGCGCGCGAGGGGCCAAGCGCATGTTCCACTCGGTCTCCCCCGACGTCCCTCGCCGCAAGGGCCGCATTGCCTCCGGCGCCCTCCAGGTCGATGTTCAGCTCCTCCGGCGCCGCGAAGCCGGAGCCCGGCATGTCGTTGCCGTACTCGACGTTGAACGGCTTCGCGGCGCAGGCGCCCCAGAAGAGCGCCTCCAGCTGGAGCTGCGTCGCGTGTTTGGGCGGCACCGCATGCCTCGGAATCTCGATGTCGCGGGCCTTGGCGCGGAAGGCCTCCAGCGTGTACCGCTCGCCGCTTTCCCAGACGCGGCGGCTCGCGGGGCGGCGATTCTTGGCGGAGAAGCCCACCTGTTGGAGCCGCGTCGGGAAGGTGGGTGCAGGGGCCGCGCCGTTGCCGGCGGCGGTGGAGGCCGCATTGGCAGCGAAGGAGGCCTTGAGGCGCTCGACCGTGGCCTCCCGCGGCGGCGGCGCGAGCGGAGGCACGATCTTGCAGATGCCGTAGCGGGAAGCCTCAGCCTCGATCTTGAGGATATAGGCGATGGGGTCCGCAAACTCGGCGGCGGTGGGGCGGAACTCCGGCGCCACGGGCAGGTTGCGCAGCCACTCCGGCGTCTCCACCGCCGGCGGCATGATGGCGGCGGCGGGGACCACGAAGAGGTCAGGATGGGCCTCCTCAGGCGAGGACTCGCATTTGGTAGGGGCGATTCGGGGAATTGACTCGCTGACGGCTGCTTCGAGCTTGCTGCAGCGGCTGCTGGCCTGTTGCTGCTGTTTGGGTAGTGAGGGGAGAGAGAGAGAGAGAGAGAGCAGACTTCGGAACAGAGAGACAAGGAAGACGAGAGGATGGGGATTTTTTTTATTTTTCTTTTTTGGGCCTTTGGACTTTAAGAGGGTAGAAATGGAATCTTGTTATTTTTTACAAGAATAAATAACAAGTTTAGGCCTCCGAGTGCTCTATATTTGATTTGTTTGCCCAAATACTTTATTTTAAACCAAATTCATATCCACCAAAATCTAGATCTTAGAGCTAGAGATCTATGGATCCCTTTGTGCTCTAAAAATTCATAGATCTCTAAATTTGTTTGAAATAGCTTAACATGTTATGTATCCAAAATTGAATTCATAGTAGTGGGGTGCCTGTCTGAGCTATGTCCCCATAGCTTGGAACATTACTCAATGACGCTCCAATATCTTGGAACTAAATATATGCACATGTAATAACCTGAATCATTTCAATTTTGACCTTTAATCAACAACCCTCTAAGTATTTTTTATACTAAGAGTTCTCCATTATCTTGAGTGATGTTTCATCAAGAAACAACCCTTATATTATCAAATCAGTGTTCTAGATTGTGGCTTAATCTCGCCAATTTCTTCAAGTCAACCCTTAGTCAATAATAGACAAACCAGAGGTTTACTCCCTCCCTCTCTAAATAAGTGTCGCTTCGCTTCTCGAGAAACAACTGCCGGCAATTTTAATAAATAATAAATATCATCGATTAGTATCATAATTAGTATCATTGGAAAGATCTTTGGATCTAGTTTTTTAACAAAATTATTTAGAGATATAAATATTGCAAGCATTTTCTACAAATCAAGTCAAACTTGTGGCACGCATCCCATAGCGACACTTATTTAGGGACGGAAGGAGTATGTCGAAGTTGACTCATGAAAGGTGTGATTCAGGTTCCTCATTCTTCTCTGAGTGATGTATGTCTCCCGGACCATAAGATTTGGTCCCAATACCAATTTGCTTAATCCTTGACTTAATTCTTCTTAGACAAGAAATCAACCGAGAATCCAACAAAACTAGCGGACTGTTGGTATTTCTAACGTCATTACTAATTAACGAGATTAGAAACACATGGTATGAAATTAACTTGTCATTAACAACTAGCCACTTATCTCTCACCCACATCCCTAAGCATAAACTAGGTTGTCATCCCTAATTGTATATGCTAACGATAAAATATAGGTTTATATGTATATATATATATGTATCAATCAATATGACTAGGCAAAAATATCGATATAAACTAAGAACAGTTCTGCAAGCGGATAGATAATTATACCATTGTAGCATTTTACCTAGGGAGTTCTTCCGGGTTGTCGATTTATATTTATACCACTTGGGAAGGTCTATGTAGGACTTATATCTATAACTTACACTTATACTATTAATAAAAAAGTAAACCATAACTAGAATCCTACTCATAACAGGGGATAAGTCACGTGATAAAAGATATATGATAGATAATGATCAGTCAATATAAATTAATTAACATTAGAGTTTTTCTAGTCATAGTAATAGCTAGCTAATTGATAAACTCAGGAATAAATACTAAGGTAATTCAATAACTACATCAATGAATACTCTAATTAGTGCAGTTACATCTAGCAATCATTGTTAAGTTAATCCTACATCATGATCACATGTAAAGAGGCATCAACTAGGAAGGATGTGAAACAGAGTCATCATCCAACTTCGCGACCGTGCCCATGCTAGTCCCACGTGCGGAGGGTGGACTACGAGAGGAACCAACGCAGCTGTCACCTACGCGGACTACCACACGTCCCCGTCACATCGAGTGCACTCGCAGATAAGCAAGATATCTAAACACCACGTCTACATATCGCCAATCATTCACCCACGATATCCCCGGATGAACGCTATACGAGCAATTACATAAATTCAATAGGATCAAACTAACTATGCTAAACATATAATCAAAGCGCATAAATGACTATTGCAATTAAGAACATATATAAGATTAAGAACAATGTTTCCCAAATCATAATGTTGAATACAATAAGAGAAAAGAACTAGAACTATACCGAACTCCGCGCTCCGCATGACACGGGGGGGCTCCAGATCCCAAAGAAGAACTAGAACTCTTCTACTTCTAATCTAACTAGACTAAAGCTATGAACTAGAGAGGCTCGATGAACTAGAGAAGGCTCTTGATGGCTTGATCTCCAAATGACTTGATGCCTCCGGGGAGGGGGTCCGCCCCTTTATTTATAGCCCTGGTGGAATGAACGTGCGCCGCAGATCAAACCGACTTAACCAAGGGCCGAGATGACTCCTCATAGGCGGTGGAAGAAGCTTCGAAGGAGGGGCCAAAACCCTAACTTGGGGCGCCGGGCCGGCCGGGGGGGGGGGGGCGGCCGGCCCCACCTGGCGGCGCCTGCGGGTCCCGTTGCTTCCAAAGTCTTCTAGATCATTCCCACATCTCTAAGGTTATCTTTCCCGTGGCGGATAAGTTTCGTGATTATTATGCACTCTAGTCCCTCTTTTAAGCTTTTCTGGAATAGTTCCTGCAAAATATAGAATATGCAAAACTCATGGAAATTGTCAGTTAAAACCCTAGACTAGTGCGTATTCGTGTATCCTTTTGTGTCTAAAGTTCTACTGAAGGTTGACGTTATCCACCGTCAACACGGACCATCCATCAACAGGACAAAGACAGAAAAATGAGTGGAGTGAGATATCTTCCACTCGAGGGGTATGGCCCAGATGTCAACATGAATTGGAGATATTTACCAACAGATGAGCCCCAGCTCTACTTCTTTCCTCTTCTATTCTACTCACTCCCTCCCTCTAGAATGAAGAATATAGCAAAGGAACAGATGAACTAGAGAAAGTGGAAGAAAAGGAGAAGAGAAGGAAGATCAAGTGTGAGAAAGGTAGCAAGATCAGTTCCAGATAGGACTTGAGCTCCACCATCTTCCTTACCTCATGGTTAGCTCAAGAACTCTCTTTCTCATCATCTTAAGCTCAATCCTTAAACCCTAACTCAGGTTTCTCTTGTTGCATGGAAGAATCCTAAGGATCACAAGATGTTTCGTCGGCCTAGGAGCAAGATGTTTCGTCACCCCAGGAGCAAGATCCAAAGTTGCTATAACTCAACCCTCTCAATTTTCTCTAGTTCTCTCTCTCATATGGATTCATAGGAATTTTGCAAGAAACATTAGCAATCCATCTCTATGGTTTGGAAGCATCTACTACTGAAAGGTCCTAAATGGCTAAAGGGTTGAATAGCCTCATTAAAAATTCTACAAAGTACTAGAACAAAGTGTTAGTATAACAAATGGTGTAATTACGGTTTGCTCTAGGTCTTGTTAGTCAAGCCATGTAATGACAACTCTAGTGAGCTATGAACTCTAAACATGAGCAAAGGTTCAAATACATAGAAATACATAAGTCTAGGATATTAAATGTTGGTATAAATTAAATGCTCACAAAAAATATGACAATCCGCAAGCGCAAAGATATAATACCATTGTAGCACTTCACCTGGAGGTTTTAAATATCGTATGAAACATGTGAGTATAACTACGATCCAATCTAACCCGGAATAGAAATCAAGACTAGATAGAGACAAGAGGAGATCACTAAAACTACCTTAATTCAAATCTCAATAAACTGTATTTTTTAATGTTCTAACATGGCCAGATAACTTGAATAAGGGTAAAACTCAGAGTTCTCCTCTACCAGCATCTATAAGACTGCCAAACCTTCTAACGGGCGATGGATGGACTACAGAGGATTCAATGAAGCTATAAAGTCACCTTCACGAGCTACCATCAACTGAAAAAGCAGGGAACATTCACAAGTAATTTAGATCTAACCACCATGCTTCACCTATAATTACTACGTCCTATAGACTAAAGCACTCAAAAGAATAATGAACTAGAACAATTATGAATACAATGCTTATTTATATAAGAAGTCGATGATCAAAAAAACCTCAAAAGCAAGTCCCATGTGAAGGAACTTGATCCCAAAGAATATAGCCGAAGAGAAGCACTGACAGGCCAGAACTCCTCTAAAACTCTACTCTCTTAACTCCTCTCTCTTATTCTAAAGACTAGATTTCTACTCTAAGAGGTAGATCCTTTCACAGGGACCCCTCTCAACTGACCCAATTGAAGATAATGAATTAGGGTTACATCTACTCCCCCAAGCTTACCTTTTGCCAGTCCCTTGGCAAACAAATTAAGCCTAATTACTAATATATTTGGATCAGGAGTTGCTACAATGCTTTCATTCCTCAAAAGTACACAAGCTTTCAAACAGAGATTCTCCTCTGGATTAGACAGTAACTGATGTGAACCCGTTAGGGTTTTTGCCCGATCTTTCGATGAGAGGCGTGGGATAACTCGATTGGTGAATGGAGATGACGTTCACGGCTCGACTACAGCCTTCCAAGACTGCGCCTTAGCAACCGATACACCACCCCAATGGTCGTCCACGATCTTGTGGAGCGCAACACCCGGCCACTAGGGCACTCGTCCCCGCAAGCAATCGAAGAACCAAAAAGAACAAGTAGAACAAGCACTGAATTACTAGATATAAATGAAGGTTTCAAACTCAATCTCCAATGAAGTGGGGTTCAAGACAAGAAGACAAAGCGGCTGATCCAAAGACGCAGCGCTTACAAGCAAGTAGCGAAGGCTAAACTTGATCTAAACAAAACCCAATCTGTTTGTGGCGGCTATGGGGGGTATATGAGAGGGTAGAGGACGTCCTTGACCTGGTATAGGTCGTCCCACAACCCTAGGACGCGCCCCTATTGGGCCCCACTTGATACACGGCCCATCGGGCAACAATCGTGACACAAAGACCACGGACAGAAAAAGGTCTCAGATTAAATCGATGATTCCAGCCGCCTCGGAGAAGATATGGACATGATTCTGGATCCATATGAAAGTAGACTTTATAAGCTTTCCATGAAGTACTAGAACATCCCAATCGGAAGTACTAGAACATCCCAATCGGAGTCTATATGAAGTCGTGGTGGCCCGTGCAAGTCGGAGTTGTTCTTGTGATCCGAATCCAATTCCAAAACGTGTTGGATTTGGACTCTTTCTTCCCTCGTGCCAAAGGTGACGTGGTGGCTTGGTGGAGGACATTATGGATACTTGGACCTGGTCCCCAATCAACCTCATGAACCATCCATGCTTCCCGGATGCGATCCACTCTACTCTTGATCCATGTAATCACTACTTGAAAAAATGAAAACAAAGACACTTTTAAAGTGCAAAGAACAATTCATCAAATATATAGAATGTAAACCTAACATGGATTAACTTCACCTTTGATTTAGAAGTGGTTAACTTGATCATATCTGAGCTGGTGATGTTCTCATCATTCTCCCTTTCTTGGCTGCAAGGCGTCCTCGACTTGCTCCTAAGTGGCATCTAAAGGTGCTTGCCTTGATGTTGGAACTCGGAGTGACTAGTATGCTTTAAAGCGACAACCAGCAAATTCTCCCCTTCTTTGGGTTGACCCTGTTGCTTAAGGGAAAAACTAGAAGGACTTTGCAAGACATTATTAGTGTTAGTGCAGCCCCTATTTGATCATGATATTGTAGGCCAAAAGGATATTTCAGATTAGAGCAAATATAAATTTTATGCACCAAATACTCTCCTTTGCAATTATACTTGCCAATAAAGTGATATGTATGATTCAACAAGAATGACAATTTAGAATATGCAAAAAAGCTTCTCCTCTAAACAGTTTAGATCACAAAGAATATCGAATTCAATATAAACTAGAGTATTTAAAGAAGACAACAAATTCAGTTCATCTTGTGCACAAGTAATAGGATGAAAAAGCTTTTCTTTTGCACACTTGTATGGTTCCAAACCAAAAGTATCAGATTTATTCACTACTTGTGGCATAGGAGTAAAAGAATGATCATCACACAAGTCCTCTTTATCACAAGGAACAACTAGTAATTCATGTTTTGACAAACATAAATCAGCAGCGAGGTTCCACTATTTGTTGCTCTTGATCAGCATGCAAATTGTACAAAATTTCAACGTTATGGTTCACATCATTCATGCAAGTACTCGTAGATAAAAGAATATCCTTTTCAGCACTAAGAGCAAGCCAAAACAATGAACCAATATTGTTGTATGATTTGCTAATTAATAAGGTTTGAATTTCAGAATTGAGCCCTTTCATGAACCTACTCATAACATCTTCCTTGCATTCATCTAATCCACCAAACATGACACAAATCTTAAAAGTATGATAGTATTCGTTGACAGTCCTACTACCTTGATTCAAGTTGTCTAATTTTGCAAGCAAACAATCAAAGATAATACTTAGGAACATATTCATCTCGAAAAAGCATTTTAAAATCTGTCCAAGTTTGTGGAACTTTGTTGTGCCTGCAAATATGTTTCCATGTAGTCAAAGCATATTTTGTTAAAGCACTAGAAGCAAAAAAAATCATTTGATGTTCGGACAAGTCATAATTATCAAATTCTGCATCTACCTTAAGCTCCCAATCAATGTAAGCGTGAGGATCAAACATACCAAAGATATAATGGTAAGTGCTTTGAATGATATCTTGAATGTGAGGGTCTAGCTTCAACTGCTCAAAAACCTTTGTATCACCTGCCATGATTAGTAGAAAACAAGAAACACAAGATAATATGTTTTCTCCTGGTCAACTACTAGGATGTGTCAAGTATAATTCTCTCAAACTCAACTTGTTCAACAAGCTCTTACAAGTTCTTACCAAGAAAAAATGAGGAGGGGGGACGCCACCAACAAGACAAAGAACCTCCGGTGATAGTGTATCGGTGCCACAAAGAACAAGACCTCGCCAAGTCAGTAGTTGGATATGTGGAGCTATAGGTGGGCTGAAACAAGGAATGACTAGCACCACGTTAGTTATAAAAGCAAGTTGAATAATCGTTCAACGGCGGTGATTTGTCTTTGGTCCTAGGCTAAACCATGCTAGAGACGTGAGCCTAGGCACAAAGGTAGTCACGACAAAGAGCAGCTAACACGGCACCAATGAAAACACCGAATTCAAATAAATGTTTTTTTTTTCTCTTGGTTTTTTTTCCTCGTTTTTCTCTTCTCTTTTTTTCTTCTCTTTTTTTTTTCTCTTCTCTTTTTTTTTTTCTTTGTATATCTTTCACTTCTCTTTTTTTTCTTACTTTTTTTTCACCCTTTTTTTTGCGAGAATATCGGGACAAATCAACACGAGAATGTGTATTGCACAGATTACATCGCTAATCTCCGGGACAATTGCGGATCGCTCAAAAGGAATTTCTGGACAAGGCTAGATCCGTGGGAAAGGTAACAAGATAAGGTTTCCAGATTGTATTTAAACACTTGAATCGGACATAAGATGGATCCGTGATGATAAAAATGCCGCACCGATGTATATGATGATGCTTTGGATCTCGTGGTGATCAAAACGTGATAGAACTCAAAACTCTAAAGGATTATACACTAAGACCAGCAACTCGACACAAACCGATGCAACTGAAAAACTCAACAAGCCCTAACTAAGTAGTACTAGTAAAGGCTCAAAAAGTTTATAGGATTGCAAGTAAACTAATCTACTAATTTTTTTTGGCTTTTTCTCGGACTATAGGAATTTAATCAAAACAAATAAGAATTGGAAATCTCTCACCGATAAACCTTGCTCGATTACCAACCGATGTGAACCCGTTAGGGTTTTTGCCCGATCTTTCGATGAGAGGCGTGGGATAACTCGATTGGTGAATGGAGATGACGTTCACGGCTCGACTACAGCCTTCCAAGATCTGCGCCTTTAGCAACCGATACACCACCCCAATGGTCATCCCACGATCTTGTGGAGCGCAACACCCCCGCCACTAGGGCACTCGTCCTGCAAGCAATCGAAGAACCAGCAAGAACAAGTAGAACAAGCACTGAATTACTAGATATAAATGAAGGTTTCAAACTCAATCTCCAATGAAGTGGGGTTCAAGACAAGAAGACAAAGGCGGGCTGATCCAAAGACGCGGCGGCAAGCAAGCAAGTAGCGAAGGCTAAACTTGATCTAAACAAAACCCAATCTGTTTGTGGCGGCTATGGGGGTATATGAGAGGGGTAGAGGACGTCCTTGACCTGGTATAGGTCGTCCCACAACCCTAGGACGCGCCCCTATTGGGCCCCACTTGATACACGGCCCATCGGGCAACAATCGTGACACAAAGACCACTGACGACGGAAAAGGTCTTTGTATTAAATCGATGATTCCAGCCGCCTCGGAGAAGATATGGACATGATTCTGGATCCATATGAAAGTAGACTTTATAAGCTTTCCATGAAGTACTAGAACATCCCAATCGGAAGTACTAGAACATCCCAATCGGAGTCTATATGAAGTCGTGGTGGCCCGTGCAAGCCGGAGTTTGTTCTGCAGTCCGAATCCAATTCCAAAACGTGTTGGATTTGGACTCTTTCTTTCCCCGTGCCAAAGGTGACGTGGTGGCTTGGTGGAGGACATTATGGATACTTGGACCTGGTCCCCAATCAACCTCATGAACCATCCATGCTTCCCTGGATGCGATCCACTCTACTCTTGATCCATGTAATCACTACTGAAAATGAAAACAAAGACACTTTCTCGGTGCAGCAACAATTCATCAAATATATAGAATGTAAACCTAACATGGATTAACTTCACCTTTGATTTAGAAGTGGTTAACTTGATCATATCTGAGCTGGTGATGTTCTCATCAGTAACTGCTCTAACCTTCCAACTTACCCGTTCTACCTTTAACCATAGGGCTTTATAGCTTTTGCATAAGTCTTGAGTAATCGAAAAACAGAACAATCAAGTCAAACACTATGTCTCAGATTCTTCACAGTATCAATATTCTAGAGTTTTGTAAGTTTTCGAAATAAAACTCAGAACTTAACTGTATGACACCCTCAAGTCTCTTATTATATGTGGTATTTATGGATCTCACTTGAGGCATTCATGTTGTCATGCCCTCCTACAACTAATGATTATAGTGGAGCTTATAGGAGTGGCAATAACAAGGATAGGCATACTTGCAATACATATGTTATAAAGTCAAACAATGGATCCACAGAGAATCGAGGCATACAATCAAACCAAGATGTGCATATGTATGGAATATGGTGGATAGGTGCATATATGGTATTTCGTGGCTAATTCTAATTCTACTTTTGCTTCTTGAGGATAAATCTCTTTTTTTTGATCTTAGAACTTTTCGTGGGAAAAAAACATGGGCTATCTTTATTCGTTTTCTTTTTCTCTTTCTCTCTCTTTTTTTTTAGAACCTAGGGAGGCGGGCATCTAAGTACCCATTGTTTTAATTGCTAGGACACTTGTCCTTCTTTTACTCCCTCTTCTTTTTTGATAATATTCCTTTTGCATAGCCACATGCATCCTTTGAATAAATGATTGGAGAGATAACAACAATAACTTAAGTATTTATAATAGGGCTGTCCTATAGGATATATTCTTGGTGTCTACTCTAAGTGCAGGAGAGACATATTTTTCTTTATTTTTTTATGATAAACATGGGTGAAAGTGGAAATGGTTGCGATTACTCCCAGAGTAGGAATAATGCATATGTAGCTAGAGTGTGTAAGTGATCTTGGTTTTAAAAGCATGATAAGACTCTCATAAGGTATACAACAAAGGTTGACTGAACTCAATGCAAAGCAAGTAGCATAAATGTAAAAAAGTTTTCTATCTCTAAATATATCATCTCTGGCTTTGGTAGGAAGGAATTCACAACTTGTCATACAAGAGCTCATCACGTAAGATTTTAAATTTTTAAAAGATAAATCTCCGTAACTTAGTAATGCTAGGAATAAGATAAATAGCAGCTCAACCTTTATGAATTATATCAATCAATCATCTAGACTTAGCTCAAGCACATGCCTCCACGAGTTTCAGGCTCAGAGTAAATACTTAAGACAAAACAGTAATATCTAAAACTCGAGAGAATTTAATGTTGAAAACTAGGCACTTGAAAGGAATGACAACAGAGCAACTATTCATCATCTCCGAGATAAAATTTTAATATTCATCAGTTTTAATTGACTCTAGCCTAGACTAACTCTAAACATACTCTTTAATATATTGCTAAGTATTTATTTGGTTTTAATGGCTATTTATTTATTTATTTGTTTTAAACTATCGGACTTACAAAAGACTCTATGACTTGTGGACCTTCATGTGTCCATATATTTTTTGGTATTTTATGACTTTATAAAATAGACTCGATAATCGCATAGGTATAGTTACTTGATAACTAGGGGATGCTCCTCCCCAAGCTAGATATTTGCAATACTTAGTGTTGATGATCTTCGGGCGAGCTTGCTAGTAGTAGTCCTAGGGGGCTCCATTGATGGGCTCACTCCTTAGTCATAATGTTGTTCCTACATAATTATGATCCAAAAAAACCAAAACTCAAGGCTCGAATTATGACAAGGGGTTAGCGGTCAGCTAGATGAGTAATTGATTATTCTTAATGGGCAAATATTAATTGACAGATTCTAGCGAGGATTCTTCTTTTTTCTTCTTTTATTATTACTATTATTATTATTATTATTATTATTATTATTCTTTTTAGATTTTATATTTTATGATGCTCTAAAATAAATTTAGTGGCTATCCTATAGGAGTATTTTTTATGTTTACTCCCATTGTGTAAGAGTAAAACATTTTAGGATGGATCTAAAGGGAATAAAATAGTATGTTGTGCCTACTCTAGAGTAGAGTAGTGCATTTATAGATGGGATATATGTATATGGATCTTGATTCAAGAGTATGACAGATCTCTTATACGGGTCACAAAGGTTGATAAAACTCAATGCAAGACAAGCAAAGATGCATGTAGAAGTTTATTCGTCATGTTTGGCTTTGGTAGAAATGTAAGCTTTGACATACAAGTGCTCATCATGTAAGGTTTTTTATTTTTTAAAAGAAATCTCTAGAATTCTAGTGTCACTTAGAATAAGATAAACAGTAGCTCAAACCTTCTCAATCATATCAATCAATTATCTAGACTTAGCTCAAGCATATGCAACCCACAAGTTTTAGGGTCAAAGTAAATTTCCATATCAACATAGTCTAAGTCAAAACCCGGGAAAACTTAAGTCTAGCAACACGGCACTTTGAGAGTCTGTCAACTTTTATTCTTTAAGATCATTTCAACAAGAGCTAGTTTTTTATTGACTCATAACTAGACACACATATTTTTATTGGTTTTATATTTTAAAAGACTCATACTATATAGACTCTACAAACATGGACCTTCATATGTCTATATATTTTTAGTATTTTTAGGTTTTCTTATGATACTATGGTGAAGGTTCATGTGCTTATATATTTTTGGTATTTTATGACTATAAGATAGACTCGATAATTATATAGGTATATTTACCTGATAACTAGGGGATGCCTTCCCCTAAGCTAGTTATTGTCATGGTTGAGCGTTGAAGCTGAGTGATCCTCGTGGAGGAGCTTATGCTTATAAGAGCAAGTATTGCTAGGAATAGCTCAATCTCATCTCTCAAGAAGTTACTGCCTTCACACAGAAGTTAACTATATGTTAGAAAGGTGTACTTTGAGTGATGAAGATGAAGATACCTGGGTGAGCTGGCTCTTGGAGTCATCCTGCAGAAAGTTCTCACAAAACACTAAAACTCATGTGAAGGGTCGAGATGGCGGACTAGAGGGGGGTGAATAGTCCTTTCTAAAATCTAATCACAGCGGATGACCGAATTAAATGCGGAATCAAAACTATCGGTCTAACCAAGACTACACCCCTCTATCTAATGTCAAGCACCTTACAAAAGATTTCTAGGTTGAGCAACTAAGGTGCAAGGCTAGGTAGTGCTCGCCTATCCAATACTAGGTTGCAAGGTCACACAAACCTAAGCAACTAGTACTCAACCAAACCGGGGAGCACCTACACATGCTAGTGAGCAAAGTGCACAAAGTCTAAGCGCACTAGTAGTTCTCACTAGCACGGCTACACAAGCCTAACTAGTTAGCTCAATTGCTTAGCTACACAAACTAACCAAAATGACTAGCAAGGCTACACAAGCCAACTAGCCACGCAATCGCTACTTCTAAGCTACACAAGCTAAGGAGGTAACTAGCAAGCGACACAAGCAAACTAGCTACACAAGAGCAACCACTACTCACTAGCACAAGTAATGAACGAGTAAATGCAAGCTAGTGAATGCAAACCGACGAGAAGAGTAGACAAGTTGACACATCGATTTTTCACCGAGGTTCACTTGGTTGCCACCAAGCTAGTCCCCGTTGTGTCGACCAACTCTTCGTGGTTCGGCGGCTAAGAGGTATTTCACTAACCTCGTCCACAATTGGACACCGCAAGAACCTACCCAAGAGAGGTAGCTCAATGACACTCTTTTACTAGAGTTGCTCTTCGCGATCTCCCGCGGGGTGAGCATAATCCCCCTCACAATGTCACTCCACGTGACTAGCAATCGGAGCACCACTCAATCTCCGAGCATGCTACACACGATGCACACAAGCCTCCAAGCCATCTAGGAGGTAGCAACCTCCAAGAGTAATAAGCACCACTGGCTTGCAACCCTCTCACCTAGTGCCACACCTTGCAATCTCTCAATGCAACGCACTAGAATCGCTCACTCGCAATTGGATGTAATCACTACAAGCATAAGCGAGTTAGAGGCTCTCCAAGCACTCCCACACAAAGCCACATAGGCCCAAGGGTGCTCATCAACCAGCCAAGGCCGGCCAAGAGTGCTACTTATAGCCCCAAGGGCTAAAGAGCCGTTGCCAACTTTCCTCAGCCAACATGAAGGCATCGGACGATCAGATGCTTGAGCATCGGACGCGCGCCCCAGCGTCCGACGCACACATAAGTGCCACGTGTCGCCTCCACTTCAAACTAGCCGTTGTGCGCCAACGGTCAGCTCCTCAACGCGCCAGGCACGCACTCATCGAACGCTCCGATGCATGCCACCGGACGCAGCTTACTTGCACCGGACGCAACTCAGAGAGCTCCGAAAACATGCACCACCGCATCGGACGCGTCCGACACATGGGCATCGGATGCTCCTCTATGTCAGCTGCTCCTGCCGCTGCTCTACACCGCCAACACTGCTTTGCACCGGACGCGCCGACGCCAAAGCGTCGGATGCGCAGATGCAAACTTCTAGCGCGCGCTCACCGTCGACAAGCCATCGGACGCTGGCCCAGCGTCCGACGCTGCTGCCACCAGCGTCCGATGAGTGTTTCTCAGCGAGAAACACTCCTACGACTTCGCCTCCAATTCTGGTCTTCGGCGCAATGGAAAATAAGCACTTCACTTTCACGAAAACGCCGAATCCCGCCTCGCAAGCTCGGCGGAGGGAGAGAGGATCCCAAACCCCTCTCTACCCGGCAATCACCATCCCTTTTGCAAATGTGCCAACACCACCAAGTGTACATCACCATGTGCAAGTGTGTTAGCATTTTCACAAATATTTTCAAAAGGGTTTTCACTCCTTCTCACAACGCCACTCGATCCTAGCAACACGATGTAAAGTTAGATCGCTCAAGTGGCACTAGATGACCGATATGCAAACAAGTTTGCCCCTCTTGATAGTACGGCCATCTATCCTAAACCCGGTCATCAACTTCTCTACACACCTATGACCGGTGAAATGGAAATGCTCTAGATTATACCTTTGCCTTGCGCTTTCCACTCCATCTCCTTCAATACCGATGCAACACATGCACCAACATCCACATGAATGATATGATCCACTTCATATCATCACATGGCCTTCGGTCCATCGATCTTGACCTCACTTGCTTTTCGCCATCGCTTCGGTTCTTCGGCACCAAGTCTTTGCTCAAGCCTCCTGACACTCGGTACCAACGGCTTCAGAGCCTCCAACTTGCCCTTCACCATTGCGACCGGTCCATCAAGCCAAGTCTTGTCTTGATCTTCACCTCTAGCCACATGACTCCATGTCATGTACCATACATTAAGCTCCTTCATCACCACATGTGTGAGCCTTGCAACAAATCACACCACCTCCATGGCTTAGTTGCTCACACACATGTACCTGTGGACTAAATCTCTGCAAATCTCACATAAGCACAATTAGTCCACCTAGGTTGTCACTCAATTACCAAAACCAAACAAGGACCTTTCATCATGGAACAATATTAGAATAAAAATTTAGTGATTAGCCATTTTAGAGGATTGGGGTTGTGGAGGTTTCAAAGTATTTTTATGATAGCGAATTGCAGCGGGATGCCCAATTAATATTTTTTGGAGTTTCGGATTTATATGCGTAAAAGGAAATATGCATGCTATTTTTATTATATTTATTTTTTTATTTCTTTGAGGCCACTATAGTGAGAAATATAGTTTGTACACCGCAAGGGTTTCACATGGGGCTTTAAGTTTTTGAGATGTATGAATACAACTTAATGAATGCCTAATTATTTTTGTTGTTTTCTATACAATGTTAATGTAGTAAACAAGGTAAAGAGAAATATGCAATGTTGAAGAGTACATATGGATAACTACCGATGTTACCTTTCGATGAGGGTTTGAATTTTTAAGTCCTTTGGATTGGACTTGTTCTTCTCTACTCTTGTTCTTTCTTTCATTGAGTGCATCTGTCGGTCTTGGAGATGGATACAACAATGGTTACACCTTTTACGTTGGTGATTCTGATGGTAGTGCCACTTTTGTTCTTTGCTTATCCAGCAGGTTGAAGTAGAGCATTAATAGTGGGGGCTAGCAGCATCTTGCTCAGTGTGCATATTCTGGGTTCAGAACTTTTACTTGTAGACTATTAGGGAATATTCTCTTCTTACTTTGCTCGAAGTGTACCCTGCTTGCAAACTAAGGTAGAGATCAAGTGTATAGGTTCTGTTGGTGGAAAAACACCAACAAAACCAAATCTATTTCTTTATTTATTCTTCTCTAGCCTTAGGCATATTGCACAAGATGAAGTTGATGTTGCTTAATTTATTTAGCATGGGTGATAAGACCAGAAGACTAAGCATGTAATGTTTAAATTCATGTGGCAAAATAGGTTGAATTTTTTAACTAATGAAAGGGTTGTCTATTTCTACATAATGTATCAATGTTCATATGAGTATGACTATCATCTTCCAAATATAGGATACACACTATTTAGTTTTAATTGGCTACAACCATGGGATCAAGAAAGTGAATGCTAGGAACAAGTTTAAACATCTAAAACATATCGAGTTAATCAAGCAAAATTATAATTCAAATATAGTTGTATCTTCATTTGTATGCATATCAAGATCAAGAGGAAAACGCTGACCAATTACCTTAGGGTGTTGATTTTCAGTGGTCCTTTCTTTCCTTGGATTCTGAGTTGTTCACAATTATCTTGTCTCCCCTATCACACTCCTTTCTTATCCCTTTGCCATCTTTTTTTTGCTTCTTTGATCTTATCACTCTTTTCACTTTACTCATTCTTATGCCTGTAACAATTAGTGGACAACACATACCTGAAGGAATATATAATCTTAAAAGATTGGTTGTTTGTCTAGAATTTTGTCGTGTTCCGTCTATGCTAATAAAAGATGATTTTGAGATTATTTTAGCATAAACCATGTTCTATGTAGGCATGACTCAAGACAAAAAGTAACTTGTAGCAGAGGATAAAGTAATGAATCATTGATATTTACAGTTCTTTCATCTATGATGAATAAGCTGTGTCTTCTTCTACAAAGTTATTGAAGTTTGTCATGTGCCTTGCTTCATCTCTCGATTCGAATTTATCTCATGACTTACCCAGATGAATTAAGAGATTCCTATAGAGGTTAGTGTTGACGGTCATTAAACACTAAATATAATCATCAACTATTGCATGAAATGATATAAAATGAATTATAAAGCATAGTTGTAGGTTTTGATTCTAACAAGTTCCACGAGTTTTGGTGTTCTCACTTGTGTTGCAGGAGTATGCAATTTTTCATTAAATAAAAGTATCTCAAATAAGGAATTGGACTACACCATTGCGACAGGCTCGTCGAGATGATCGAAACAGACATATCATTTGATATATTCAGAGTCTAGAATCAAGAGATATCAACACCACATCAAAACATGCACCATTGGGCCCTAAAAGAGACAAGAAAACACGTCAACAAAGCTGGGCCCAAGTGGGCTTGGGCCCAGGCCGCCCGGCATCTCCTCCCAGGCCGGCCGGCCCTCCCCTACGGCCTCTCACGCTCATCTTCTAGAAGCTTCCTCCACCGCCTTCAAGAATGCATCTCCACCGTACCTTAAGTCGGTTTGATCAAAGGGCTCACGTTTCTCCCACCGGGCTATAAATACAGGGGCAGACTACCCTCCCTGGGGGCACCACATTATTATGGAGATATAGAGGCGTCCCTCGAATGGATGATCTCTCACCTATAGAGAATTAGGGCTAGACATTCCAATGTAGTAGATTAGTTTTAATCGGGAGATAGGGAGAGTGGAGCTGCGTCCCGGTTCCAGAAGAGTCTTCAGAGTCTTGGTATGTCTTTTTATTTATTCTTTATAAGACTTATGCTTTAATATATTTATCTTCTCTATTTACTTTATGCCTTTCATGTTATGTTTAGTATAGTTGTTATATCTTGGCATGGGATCTCCGCTCGTATTGAGTGCTCTGGTTATCATATGTGATTAGAGTCGTAATCTTTAGTGTAGATATGGTGTCTAGACTAGGGTTTACCTGAGGTTGCGCTCAATCCCACAGTTAGTTGTGGTAGCCCCAGAGATGACATCTCTGTTTGGTCTTCGTATTCCACCACGTTTGTGTTGATTTTTCGTAGAGCTGTTGGCAGCCTTTCCCAACTACCTTCTTCCCTGTCTTATTCGAGAGTTAGAAAGGTACTGCTGCTCCAAAGTGCTATTGTGTGATTGCTATATCTACCATGAATCAGTTACTATAGAACTCTAGCAAAAGAGAAGTACTTAGGAACCTTGAACTCTCCCATTGTTCTCTCACTTTCGCTATCTACTTTTTTATCATAGAATTCTTCTGTGTGTTTGTGTCATTTACGCATAACTCCTATCATTTATTATTTACCTCCTACTTTAGTCTAGTTGGTGTACTAAGTTAGTAGATACATGATGGTGAACTATCAATGTCTTTATCTATTGTTTTCTATTGGTAAAATATAAATAACGATACCTGGAATACTCCCGGTAAAATGCTACAATGGTTTTCTGTGCGCTTGCGGAATCCTTCATATTTTAGTTGTGCATAAGAAATATCAACAAGCATTTTTGGCGCCGTTGCCAGGGAAATAGTTGGCGTAAAGATTTTGATAATGATCTTGATATCTGCTAATCTAATATGCCGCTAGCTTTAGTAGGATTACCCCTATTTTGTTGAGTTGTGGAATAAGCAGGATATCAACCGTTTCAACCTTCTGGCGGAATTCCACAAGAACAAGACATGAGAGATATTGAAGACTTAGGGTGCTTGAACATTCATGATCCATGAACAATAGAACCCTGCCATCTCACAGGTATGTATAAACATATATATTCATCTAACCATGTGTAGATTGGAGGAAAAGTCGTCATCACATGAATTCAAAGTTCATCACATATGACAAACAAAAGATGTTGCATAACTCATAAATTCTATTGTGAGTCATAGTAAGTATGATCAAAAAAGGTGAGAAAGTCTTGCTCATGGACTTTAATTTGATGAGTAGTTATCCTCTTGCATTCCAATCTGTATATTTACTTTGAATAATCCTTGCATCTACTCCATCTCATATCAAATCTATAGCATGTTTAGTTTTTTTTGCACACATGCATGTCACTTGCATCTCTACTTAAAAATAAAAAAAAATTCTCACTATACATGATCATGCTTTCATCCCTTTAAGTAAATCTCTATATGCTCTCATTCTATCTTTGTTTTCTATAGTATGCTTTGGTTTGGAAGTACTCGCTATACTTTCATAGGCTTTTAAATTAAGTATGGTGCTTAGGTTAAATAGCCTACCTTAATTAAATTAGACATGAAGTTTGGTTTGGTTATTGAACTAGAAATTATTGTAGTAGATATTGGATATTTTATTGGACTAACCCCTACAGGAAACTCTCAAACTCAATTCAGGTAAGTCAAGAGATGAACTCACATCAAGAGACGAATCAAGGCATGTGACGATGTCCAATAACTTTGCATAAAAAAAAGACACAACTCATTCTCTATAGAAGAACTGAAAGAAAGAATAAATGTCTATTCATGGTTCAAAATAAAAAGGAAGGAGAACAAGTGTATAGAAAGGACCAAGATGGAAAGAAATGGATGAAAGAACACTTCAACACCTTCTACACTTTACCATGATAGTGGACCAATCACCCTGCAAGATATAAGAGAAGAAATAATGAGAGAAACAGAAGTTTAGAAGAGTGATAAAGAAGTACAACATATGAGACAAAATGCTAATGAACAACTCAAGATGCAAGGAAGGAAAAGACCATTGAAATTCATCTACCCTTTACCACATAGTGTCATCATGCTCCAAAAATAAAGGTAACATCTTAAAGGTAAGTGGTCATTATTTTCTCTTGATTTTGGAGTACACATCATAGCACCATTCTCTTGATCTCAATCTTAACCAAATGAGCTTAAATATGATATATCTTATTTTTGGAAGATGATAGTCATCATGTTAATCTTGATAACTTATAAATATGAACAATCCTTCCATGGGTTAAGCAACTTCACTCCTCTATCTAATAAACTTAAATGCCATATTTATACTTTTGATCTTCTTACTCATGTTATAAATGAACAATATGAACAACATCAGTCTTATTGTGTCTAAGGTTAGAGAATAAATAAATTTTTGGTCCTGCTGGTGTATTTCTACCAGCAGAGCCCATGCAGTTGATCTCTACCTTGTCTTTATGAGCAGAACACACTTCAAGCAAAGTGTGGAGAGATTCCTCAAATTCTACAAGTGGAAACCAGTAACAATGATGCACATAAGATTGGCTTTGAGATGCTAATAAAAAGAAAAGAAGAAGGTGGCACCACCATTGGAAGCGCCACTAGTGGAGACACCACCTCAATCCTCATCTTTAGGAGCAACTTGAAGTACTCAATTAATGAACCACTGCAAGAAGGAGTCCAGTTCGAAGGACTCAAAGCATCAAACCCTCACCGTGAGGTAACGTCGGTAGTTATCCATATTTACTTTCTTATATTGCATGGTTTATTTTCTTTTTTAGCATGTTTATATTTCTGCACTATTACTGCATCAAGAAAAATAAATAAATAAATATTCATTTATCTTGCATCATAAAAAGTCCCATGTGAGTTTCCCTCGATGTGTAAAAGCCTATAGGAGTTTTCACTGTGGTGGCATAAAAATGTCAAAATATCATGCGTACATATTTTGTCTGTATAAAAAAAAAAAATCTAAAAAATATTAGATGAGCATCCTGCTATAATCTTGCCATTTGGAAAATATTTCTAAAGCTCTATAACACCTAATCCTTGAAACGGCTAACTACAAACTGTTTTATCCAAATCTATTCCACAAGTTTTAGTGTTTTGCGAGAGCTTTCTGCAGGATGACTCAAAGAGCTAGTTACCTAGGTGCCCTTATCTTCACTCCTCGTTGTACACCTTTCCGACATACAGTTACCCACTGTGTGAAGGAAGTAACTTCTCAAAGGATGAAGATCGAGATGTTCCTGGCAACACTTGCTCTCATAAGCATGAGCTCTTCCATGAGGATCACTCAGTTTCAATGCTCAACCACGACAACAACTAGCTTGGGGGAAGGCATCCCTTAGTTATCAGGTAAGTATACCTACGCGATTATTGAGTCTACCTTATAGTCATAAAAATATCAAAAATATATGGGCACATGAAGGTCCATGTTTGTTGAGTCTTTGCGAGTCTTTAAAATATAAAACCAAATAAAATGAGTGTCTAGTTATGAGTCCATAAATAGGAAAGCTCTAGAGATGATCTTAAAAGATAAAAGTGATAGCTCTTAAAGTGCCTAGTTACTAGACTTAAGTTTTCTCAAGTTTTGGCTTAGACTGTTTTGACATAAAGATTTACTTTAAGCCTGAAACTTGTGGGTTGCATATGCTTGAGCTAACTCTAGGTGATTGATTGATATGATTGAAAAAGTTTGAACTACTATTTATCTTGTTCTAGTGACACTAGAATTCTAGAGATTTCTTTTGAAAAATACAAAACCTTATATGATGAGCTCTTGTATGACAAAGCTTACATTTCTACCAAAGCCAAATATGATAAACTTCTACATATATGCTGCTTGTCTTGCATTGAGTTTTGTCAACCTTTGTGGCCCTTATGAGAGATTTGTCATACTCTTGAATCAAGATCCACTTACACTCCACCTATATATGCACTACTCTATATTGGAGTAGGCACAACAACATGCCATCCCATTCCATTCATCCAAGAAAATATTTTACTCCTACACTCGGAGTAAAACACTAAAAATATTTCTATAGGATAGCCACCAAATAAATGCTCTAAGTTTTTATTGCTATCTCTCAAAAATCTTTAGTGCCAAAAAGAAGGTGTGAGCTATGCAAAAGGTATTTTGAAAAAAGAAAAGAAAAAGAAGAAAAAAAGGAGAGTTAGAAAAAAGGACAATGTCCAAAATATTAAAACAATGGGTACCTAGATGCCCACCTCTCTAAAAAAACAAAAAAAAGAAAGAAAGAATAAAGATAGCTCATACTCTCTGGCCAAGTTCTAAATTCAAAAGAGAGATATGTCTTCAAGGAGCAAGGTAGAATTAGGTTTCACCACTTCTACCAAATATCTACTATATCCATACACTTGCACATCTTGATTCGATTGCATGACTTATTTCTCTGTGGATCCATTGTTTGACTTTACAATATGTGCATTGCAAGTATGCTCTTTCTTGTTTTCTCCACACCTATGAGCTCCACATAAGCCTTAGTGGTAGGAAGAAAAGAAAGGCATAACATCATTACTGCCTTGGTAAGAATCCACAAATACCACATATACTGAGAAATTTGAGAGTGTCATACAAAGAAAGCTCTAAGTTTTATTTAAAAACCTCTAAAAACTCCAGAATGATAGTTGAATGAAGAGCTTGAGACATAGTGCTTGGCTAGATCTTTCTGTCTTTCGATTGCTCAAGACCCGAGTAAAAGCTAAGAAGCCCCATGGTCAAGGGTATTATGAGTAAGTTTGAATGTTAGCTCAGTTTTGCTTAAACCTAGAGGACAATTTTTGTTTTGATACAGGTATACTTTGAGGGGCCACAAAAGAAAGTTGCTAAGAACATATGGATATCAATAATGATTTTTAAGATTAGTTTTGCTAGGGACTAGCAAAGATTAAGCTTGGGGGAGCTTGTTGACGGTCATTAAATACTAAATATAATCATCAACTATTGCATGAAATGATATAAAATGAATTGCAAAGCATAGTTGTAGGTTTTGATTCTAACAAGTTCCACGAGTTTTGGTGTTCTCACTTGTGTTGCAGGAGTATGCAATTTTCTATCAAATAAAAGTATCTCAAATAAGGAATTGGACTGCACCATTGTGACGGGCTCATCGAGACGATCAAAACAGACATATTATTTGATATATTCGGAGTCCAGAATCAAGAGATATCAACTCCACATCAAAACATGCACCATTGGGAAGGGACAAGAAAACACATCAACGAAGCTGGGCCCAAGTAGGCTTGGGCCCAGGCCGCCCCGCATCTCCTCCGAGGCCGGCCGGCCCTCCCCTACGGCCTCTCACGCTCGTCTTCTGGAAGCTTCCTCCACCGCCTTCAAGGATGCATCTCCACTATACCTTAAGTCGGTTTGATCAAAAGGCTCACGTTTCTCCCACCAGGCTATAAATACAGGGGCAGACCCTCCTCCCTGGGGGCGCCACATTATTATGGAGATGTATAGACGTCCCTCAAATGGATGACCTCTCACCTCTAGAGAATTAGGGCTAGACATTCCAATGTAGTAGATTAGTTCTAGTCGGGAGATAGGGCAGACTCCGGTTCTGGAAGAGTCTTCAGAGTCTTGGTATGTCTTTGTATTTATTCTTTGTAAGGCTTATACTTTAATATATTTATCTTCTCTATTTACTTTATGCCTTTCATATTATGTTTAGTATAGTTGTTATATCTTGGCATGGGATCTCCGCTCGTATTGAGTGCTCTGGTTATCATATGTGATTAGAGTAGTAATCTTTAGTGTAGACATGGTGTCTAGGCTAGGGTTTACATGAGGTTGCGCTCAATCCCACGGTTAGTTGTGGTAGCCCCAGAGATGACAGCTCTGTCTGGTCTTCGTATTCCACCATGTTCGGGTTGATGTTTTGTAGAGCTGTTGGCAGCCTTCCCCAACTACCTTCTTCCCAGTCTTATTCGAGAGTTGGAAAGATACTGCTGCTCCAAAGTGCTATTGTGTGATTGTTATATCTACCATGAATCAGTTACTATAGAACTCTAGTAAACGAGAAGTACTTAGAAACCTTGATCTCTCCTATTGTCCTCTCACTTTAGCTATCTACTCTTTTATCATAGAATTCTCCTATGTGTTTGTGTCATTTACGCATAACTCCTATCATTTATCATTTACCCCCTACTCTAGTCTAGTTGGTGTACTAAGTTAGTAGATGCATGATGGTGAACTATCAATGTCTTTATCCATTGTTTTCCAGTGGTAAAATATAAATAATGATACCTGGAATACTCCCGGTATAATGCTACAATGGTTTTCTGTGCGCCTGCAGAATCCTTCATATTTTAGTTGTGCATAAGAAATACCAACAGTTAGTCTAACAAAATATCCAATGTCTACTATAGCACACTATCGGTTTAAAAATCATTCATATTTGCTAAGGACATGATTAGAGTATACAGACATTCCTTCTAGTGATATATTTTCATTTAATTAGGCTCATTCATGAAAACAAAGTAATTTTGAGTACATATTATGCCACTATCGCTTCTATATCTTGTATGTTCTAGTGGCTAAATATGACTTGTTCATGAGAATGTGAACCTAGTGTTTAATCAAGTCAAATGAGCAAGAAAGAGTCTAGTTCAACATTGACAAGATAACCATTGAAAGATACATAGGTGTGGAGGTAACATGGATAGGCATACTTGTACTGCATGTATTGTGAAGTTAAACAAGGGATCCGAAGAGAAACAAGTCATACAATCAAATCAAGATGTGCATGTGTGTTGAATATGATGGATATATGGTGGTGGTGTGGTTATCCAGGTGATGAACCTAATTCTACCATGCTCAAATGGATCTCTCGTTTGGAACATTGAAACCTTGCCAGGGATGTAAGCTATCTTTTCTATTTTTCCTTTAGGGAGATGGATATTGGATATCTATTTTTTTTCTTTCTTGGACACTTGTTCATTTTTGTCAACTCTCCTTTTTCTTTTTCTTTTGCATAGCTCACTCCTTTGGCACAAAATAATTTTGAGAGATGACAAGAAACTCTGGAGCATGTCTCTTTGGTGGATGGATATTTTTGGTGTCTACTCCTATTGTAGGAGTAACACATTTTTAGGTGGATGAAATGGCATGTTTTTGTGCCTACTCCAGGGTAGAGTAGTGCATATGAGGTGGAGTGTGTGGATCTTGATTTTAAAAATATGACAAGTTTCTCACACGGGTCACCAAGGTTGACAACACTCAATGCAGTGACAAGCAGTAATTGTGTGGAAGCTTCCTAGCCTAGATATGCAATATGGCTCTGGTGGGAATTGAGCTTGTCATACAAGAAACTCATCATGTGTCCTTTTAAGTTTTCAAAATTAAATCTCCAGAATTTCAGCATCACATTGGAACAAGATAAATAGCAGCTCTAACCGTCTCAAATCATGTCCGTCAACTACCTAGACTTAAGATCAGGAATATGCTACCCACAGGTCTTAAATTCAGAGTAAGTATTCATGTCAAATTAGTTGTGTCTCAAACCTAGAGGAAATTCTTGACTATAAGCTAGGTACTCCAAAGAATTTTAATAGAGCAACTATTCATCATTTCCATGTCACAGATTTTTCTCCAAGTTCTTTTTATTCAAACTAAAATTTAAACAAGCCTATAGACACTCTTTTTATTTGGTTTTTATGATTTTTATTCAAGCAAACTAACAAGCAAACTAACAAACAAAATAAAAACAAAGGCAAAGACAACTTACCTTGAGATAACAGGGGTGCTCTCCCCCAAGCTGGATGTTGCAGTAGTCGATCAATGTGGTGGCGGTGGCCTTGCACCCATGTGCTGGAAGAGGTAGTCCCAGTTCTGCATCTGCTGCTGATGGTACTGGTCGTGTAGGTGTAGCTGTGTAACACCCTCGGTGTTACGCGCTAAATCTTTTGCTAAATCATCTCATGAGCATCATATTAATCTTTAATTGCATGTTGTGGTGTCTTGGTTAAGCTTGTTGTCTTTAATTAATGTTGTGTCCAGCACTAGAAAATAAATGTTTAGTATTAAGTAATTAATATTTCGTGCTTAGCAAGTGGCTTAATTGAGTTTAGATAATAAATGTAGTTGAACGTTGATGCCCAACTTAAAAGTATTTTGCTGCAAATGAATATAAAGTTTCTATGGTTGTGTATAAGAAAAGAAAAGTAAATGAAAAGCAAAAACGCACACACACACTCACCAACACGCACACACGTACATGCCATCTACCACACGCCCATGCACGTACGTACACACTAATCCGGATGACACACTGCACGCCTTGCCTAGCATGCATGCGTCTACACTCTACACTAATGAGCGTCTGCCGCGGCTTGTTCCGGGCGATCAATTGCTGCTCCATGCACTGCCGACTGCGTGTCTGGCCGAGCCGGCCACAGCCATCTCCCCGCCGTGCACTCGTGCCACATGCAGCTCCTTGGCCGCT
The DNA here is from genome assembly GCA_015844335.1 of Chrysopogon serrulatus. Classification (NCBI taxonomy): domain Eukaryota; kingdom Viridiplantae; phylum Streptophyta; class Magnoliopsida; order Poales; family Poaceae; genus Chrysopogon; species Chrysopogon serrulatus. The sequence goes on along the minus strand of JADLZL010004975.1, from coordinate 208,365 downwards.
GCCTTGCTGCCGCTGCCGTCGCGTCGCCTCTGCGCGCGGGTGGTAATCCTCACCGTCGTCTTGCCATTTATGGCACTGCGGCCGCACGAGCAGTGTTCCCAATCACTCGCTCGAGCGCACGTTGTCCTTGGTGCTCTAAATCATGCACTAGGCTAAGCACTAGAAGCCATGCCACTCTCCGTTAATTAAGCAAGGACGAGCCGAGCACCTTGCCTCTTCTTTTCCTCTCTGCCACCATGGTCGCCGCTACGGCTTCATTCAATTCGACATGGATGAGTCGACTCAGCTCGATTCGTCGTGTCCACAGCTTCTCCATTAAGTGCTCGTCGCGACACCCGCAGCTGCTCCTGCCGCTAGCAGCCAGCCGCGTCTCATCCAGGTGATACAGAGCTCCCACGAGCTGCATGCTACGGCAAGTGGCTGCTGGACTCTCTTGCACCGCGTGTGTGGTCTGCCATCTTAATTTCTTCTTTTTGTCTTCTTCTATTAAATGGCTACCGACACCACCGAGCTGTCATTGCATTTGAAGGCAGCCGGCAGACGACGACAGCGTCGTACCAAAACCAAATCGCAGAGCCTGGTCGACTTCAGCGTAATTGCACGCGCCAGGCAAGAGTTAAGGAGCCTAGCTGCACGCCAAACCCACACCTGAGCCGCTTCATTAATTTCGGCAGGGAAAGATCACGTCTTGCACTTCGCCATCAATGAATTAGGAGTCTTCCTGGCCGACGGTTCATTTGAGGCCGAGAGCGCCGCGCTTAAAGACACTAGCGGCTACCCAGAGCCCTCAGCATCCGATTCCATAGCACCTCTAGTTTTTCTTCGGTCCTATCTCCACCTTGCACCCCCCTCACTGAGCTACTGCCATCGTCCCAGGGTGTTGCCACGGCCGTGTTCGCCGCGGAGCACCGTCGGGCCGATCAGCTGCACGCGGCCAGCGTTGCTCAATCCCCCTCCATCCCAACCAACACCGTATCTGGGTTTGGGGTATGTCTCTCGCGCTCCATTTTTGTGGGTCTGCAATAAATAACAAATATGCTTCCGTAATTATTGTGCTAATATTGTGATTGTCTGGTAATGCTCTGTTAGTCATGTTATGGTTGAACTTGATTGCTAGCTGGTCGGTAAATTAGATTAGCTTTAGTAGTTTATTTACGTGCTCTATGTAATTGTTGTAGCTCTAAAATAATTAGTTTAATTAGGTAATTAAAGTACGTACCTTGCTTAGAGTATTTAGTAAATAAATTAGAAAGCTAATTGTAATTGCTTGCCGTGAAATGATACTTTATGAGTATGATGCTTAGCTTTTCATGTTAGTCATTAGAGCTAGCTGCTAGCTTAGTTTTTAGGTGTTTAGTTTTAAGAGTTGCTGTTACCTTTATTCATTGCATCATTATCGCATGCATATAGAGAACGAGTCCGTGCTGTTGCTTCCCGACGACGTCGAGTTCGAGGAAGTGATCGAGGAGTACGAGGAGATACTCGTGCCGGGGGAAATTCAGGAGTCTCAGGAGTTCCAGGAGCCGTGGCTGACTGACTCTGCTGACCCACCTACCCAAGGCAAGCCCCGGTGCATAACCCCTATTTTTATGAATCTATTAAGATATATATGTTGTGCATTTACGTTGCAGAAATTTTATGAAACCCACATGCATATATATATCTATCCTATGAGTCCTACTAGTTTAGGTTCGATGTAGCTGCTATGCTTAGGATATCGGTAGCGTGAGTAACCTGCCATTACTCACAACAGGATTTATTATTTTACTCACATGGATAAAGTGGTGGAAAGGAAATATATTGACCGAACAGGGATATGGTATGGTTCTTGGTGGTGTGTAACAAGTTATGTCCTGCGGCCACAGGCTTAACTTGGTTGCACGGCTTCCCTGTCCGCGTCGGTTAAGGACCGATCGTTGCTAAGGGTTGAAGGTTAAGCCACAGATCTCCTTGTCCCGAACACATACGTGTTTATAGGAGCTCGGAAGGCTTGCTCTCTCTTGTCTTGGGTTCCGGCTCGTCTGGACCTGCTATATGGGGACGGAGATGGTGGAGGTCCTTGCACCGCATTACACGGCCGGGCCGGTAATGTCGGGGGCTTGGAGTCCAAGTTAGGACAGGGACCTGGAGCCCCGGGCAGGGGAAAGCAAGTTGTTCTCGTTTGTGTCTAGGATGCAGGCGGGGAGTGTGTCTCGGGGCACCTAGCTGGGCACATTGATTCGCGAATCGCCGTTCAATGAACGGTACGGCGAGGGCTTTATTCTGGCATCGTAGTAAGAAATGGAAGTTGAAAGAGGATAAAGATGGATCTGATTGCTTACCACATGCTTGCAAATAGACAGGTGCTTACATAGTATGATTAGCTATGGAACTAAAATACGGCTAATAACTTGAAAGGTAAGGACGTATGCTTAGTAATGCTTTTCTGCAAACAAACTCAACCAGCAAGCCATATAGCCTACTCATATCCTTGAGGGTCGGGATATAATAGTCCCAGTCGGGTAAGTCTTGCGAGTACATTGTGTACTCAGGGTTTATTTCCCTTGTTGCAGGTTCAGCCTAAGGAGTAGCTTGTGTGGAGGATTCATCTGGTGGGCACAGACGGAATCCTTGTATCGCTTTCCGCTAGGAGTTTATTCAGTTCCGCTGTTTTTAATTCCGCACTCTGAACTCTGGTATTGTAATGAATAAATTTTCAAGACTCTTGTTGTATGAAATGAACTAAGTGATGTAAGTTCCGTACTCAATGTATCCTGGTTAAATTTGTGGTTCATCGAGTTCTCCCGTTGGGTGTGCTCGACAGAATCGATTAAATTAGTGCGCTCCCTTGGGTACTTAGTGTCTAATAGAAGACAAGTACTCTTGTGAGTGTATTAATTTGGGCGGTTCTGCCACAAGCTACCCAAGGATGGAGGTGTTTTGCTCGAGGATGGTGGCACTTTGCTCCTCAATGTTGCGAAGCCTTCGGTCATTCCTTTGCTGTCGCATTTGTTGGTCGTGGTAGCCCATCCCTACGTCCGATGCGCGGCCGTGCTGGTACCCTCCAGAGGACACTTCCTGCGAATCAACAGACATTCTTCCTTGATAGTCATTAAAATTGCCTGCTGGCCATTCCGCCGTCTCTCCCCAGAGGACTTCAGCCTGTGGCGATGGTTGGGCTACTGGCCCCAACTGTCTTGTGAAGGTTGTCCTCTATGGGAAGACTCTGCTTCTCCAAAGTTGGTGTAGCTGGTGTAAGCCGGTCCTTATGGCGTTGGGTCGGCACCATAGTAGTGTGTAGGCTGCATGTTGGTAAAACGTACCGACGCGCTCCTTATGGGTGCTGCTGCTGTCACCTGCACATTGACAAGAAGAGAACGGGTGGTGTATAAGTTGAGCTCCGGGTTAGTAACCGGACCTGCCTGCCATTAATCTTCATTACCACCACATTTCCTCTCTTCACCAAGGTCTAACCTTGACGGAAATAGTCGTATGATATACGACCTCGTCCTCCTCCAATGTACGGAACTAGCGAATTCTGCCACAACTCAAGATAGCTGGCAATCCGAGTCACCAAGGAGGTGTACTCGATATCACCCCTAAATCTGAAAACCTCTAACCATTGTCTCATCATCATCATCACTGGGAAACCTTCCTACTCTTCACTATGGCAAAAAGCAGCTTAAGCTCATCTATCCTCACTGTGCTGGTGTCACTTCATGGAAAGAGAGTGAATGCCAACCACCTATGCATGAACCTTAATGTGGGTAATTGAATGCTACTAGTCTTAGCATGCGTGGGTGTGTTTTGGTTGGTTATGTCTCTCCAAAACTGCTCTCTCCCAAAACCAGGAATGGCAGCATCAACATCTACTATGCACTCAGCATGGAATCCTAGAGCTAAGCTTAGCTCCTTCCAAGTTAATGTTGTCTCCTTCCCAAAGAGTCAGAAATTTACCCCATTTTCAACAAAGTTCAAAGTGCATAGAAATTCAGCAGTAAGTAGTTTACACCCTGGCTCAGAAATGTCTGTAAATCCCGTCCAACCCATGACTGAAAAGATGGTTTGAAATTCAGCGTCCATACCTGTGTCTCTAAGAAGTTCAGGATCGTACACTGTGGTCAGGACGAACTTGCAGTTTTTAATGAGCTCAAACTTCTCTTTCTCTTCGTCATTCTTCCACTTGAGGTCATGTTCCTCCATCAGACGGTGCATAACCGTCGAGGAAGAAGATGGCCTGTTGCTAGCGGGTGGCGCCTCATCAACCTGCATGTCAGAGCTCGCTTGAGAAGAAGAGCTCCGAGTTGAGCGTGTGGACCGAGACCTAAGTCCACTCTTGATCCCCCTCCACAGGCCACTCATCCTATAAGCAAGTGAAAAACCAAGAGAAAAACAAAAGAGACTCTAGGAGCAGGGTTAGAAGGAGGGTTAGTACAAAAGAATAAATACAGAAGACAATGTGGGATATAGCTACCTCCACATGAACAAGAAGAACACGAGGAAGTAAATACAGAAAATAAATACACGCGGAAATAAGTAAACCGAGTTAGTAACAAAAAGAAAAGTTAGAGGGAGTTAGCAGTCCTTGCAGGGAAGGTTTCCACCACAACAATTAGAGGGTCAGTCGTCCAGGGTTAGCGGTCCTTGTGGGGTGATTACCACCACAACCAAATTTTAGCAGAGTTTTCCCTAGACCTTATGATTATCTCCTCTAAGTTTGGGCAGCACCTCCTCTAGTTTCGCTTGGCTCTCCTCTAAATTCTAGCAGCACTTCCCCTTATTAGTCACTAATCAACCCCCTAGCACATCCACTCTCCTTGCCTCTTACTTCTTCCTTCTCTCTCTCTTTCTTTTGATATGGTAAGCAAGAAATTTCGGAAAACAGAGACGAGAGGCAGAAATCTGGACAGAGGGGAGTGAGTAGAGCTCACTGGGCACTTGCCCTTTTATAGGGCAGGAGGGGGGAGATCGGCCGGTCTGGTGTGGGACTGGCCGGTCCCACACTGGGCCCACTTGGCCACTCCTTCCTCCTGGTGCTCCATCATCTCTTCTTCTGTGTATGTTTGCATCTTTCGGTGGAAAAGAGAGAGCAGGAGGTGAGTGGAGATAAGAATCCAATGTAAACATGATGTGAAGTGATATGACAAGTGGGTCCTAGTGTTTGTGGGTCCTGCTGGTTAGTTATTTTTGTATTTTTAGATTTATAGAAACACCAAATGATAAAGGAAAATATTTTTGGATTTTTAGAATATAAGGAGTTAATGGGTAAATACCGATTACCTTTCGGCGAGGGTCCGATATTTATAGTCCTCCAGACTAGACTTCTCCTGATGTTTATGTCTTTATAGCGTCTGTTGGTCCCGGAGATGGAGACCTTAAATCTTCTTGCTCTTCACACCTCTCTGATTGAGAGTATTGTTCCGGTCGTGGCTTGAATGCAAACCTCTCTTCCTTACCATTGATATGGAATCGGATTTCTCCAACCCCAACATCAATGTGAGCGTTCGCAGTGCTCAAGAAAGGTCTTCCCAATATAAGTGGTGTATTTACTGCTTCCTGCATGTCAAGCACAACAAAATCGACTAGAATAAAGAATTCTCTTATTTTTACCGGAATGTTCTCGGCGATTCCTTCAGGGCGGCGAAGTGACTGATCCGCTAGTTGAAGGCACATCGTCGTGGGTGTGAGTTGGGAGTAGCTGAGTTTGTCGAAGACTGTCTTTGGCATGACACTTACGCTGGCGCCAAGATCGCATAGTGCATGTTCGAACACTTGATCTCCAATTGAGTACTCAATAGTGGGACATCCTGGATCTTATTTCTTGATTGGTAATGTGTTCAAGATAGCCGCACTACACTCCTCTGTGAGCTTAATAACTTCGGTGGTGGGCAGTGGCCTTTTGTTGTTTAGAATGTCTCTAAGGTATCTTGCATATGTAGGCACTTGTAGGGCATCCAGTAGAGGCACATTGATATATAGGTGACGTATAACCTCCACGAATTTCCCAAACTGCTCATCCATCCTTTCCTTTCTCTGCCGACAAAATGGTAAGAAGTTGGTGTCATTATAATTGCGCTGAGGCTCTTGCTCTAATGGTGGCACAACTTCTTCCAATTCATCGTTATTCTTCTCCTCAGGTGCTGCTGGCGATGCCTGTACTCTTACAGCCCCTCTAGGATGTGTACCTTCAGGATATGGGGGATCGCGGGTACTCTGGCCTCCTCTTGTAGTGATTGCATTGATTTGCTCGGGGGGGCGGTGGCAATGGGCAAAAGCAAATGCCAACTTTGCTACTTGTGATTCAATCTTTCTATTATAGCTCGCTTGATCCTTGATGGCAGAAGAAAAAAGCTTTCCATCTTAAGATTTATACTCTCTATGATCTTCTCATTAGAAGCAAGCCTTTGCGAAAGTTCTTCATTGATCTTTGGCTGCTGTCTAATTACATTCCACAAGGATGGCTGTTTGATTTGCTCCATTCCTTGGGTGTTGCCAATGATGCTCAGATCTTCGGGCTGGTTAGGGGAATATGTGATTCCTAAATATCTTTCAGTTCTTGCTTGGGAATCCATAGCATCCTGAATAGCCTGACGATCTTTCTTGTAGTTGTCTCGCTGTTCGAGCCAGTCTAATAGCACATTCATCTTGGCTGAAATTGCACTCAATTCTTCAATGTCAGATTCTTCACTCATCTTGCAATGCGGAGCATCGTCTAACGACCAGCCTTGATTAGAGGCTATCATCTCCATGAGTGACTTGGCCTTCTTGATAGTGAGTGACAAGAATGTTCCTCTAGCAGTAGCATCCAGTTGCTCTTGTGCTCCCTTAGATAATCCATGATAAAATCCTTGCATGAGCAACCAATCCTCTATTCCATGATGGGGACAATCTAAAATATAATCTTGAAAGCGTTCCCATGCTTCTGAAATAGGTTCATCTCTCTGCTGTTGGAAACCAGTAATCTTCTCTCTTAAGGCACTGGTCTTGCTTGGAGGGAAGGATCTCTCCAGAAAGACCTTTGAACAATCTACCCATGTCTTGATGTTTTCTTGAATTGCATAGAACCACTGCTTTGCTTTCCCAGTTAACGAGAACGGGAACAAATGAAGAAGTATGATGTCTTGAGCGACATTCTTGATGATGAGTGTGCTACCAATCTCCAGAAAATTCTAAAGATGAGCACTAGCATCTTCACCGATCTTTTTTCACCGAACGGGGTAGTTTGCACCATGTTAATAAGACTTGGCTTGAGCTCAAACTCAAGGTTGTTGGTTGGAAGTGTTGGTCCAGTGCGAATGTCCTTCGTGCTTGGAGCAAAGAACTCTCACAGAATCTTGTCAGCCATGGCTCAGAAATTGGTGTGAAGCTGCCTCTTGATTGGTTTGATTGTGATTGATGAAAGATGATGACGAATCAAGACCAATCCTGCAATACCCTGTATATGATATAGACAAAGACAAACAAGGGTAAGCCTGCTTAAGCAGAGGTACCTAGCCATGGTTCCATCTATAAGTATGCATTTGATCAATATTTGTTTATAGCTTAGCCTTTCCTCGGCAACAGCGCCAAAAATGCTTGTTGACACTTTTTAAGCCACCACGTAAAACACCGGGTTGTCATCTCCAGTAGTGACGAAAGAGGTGTGGTATTAAATCATGCAACTATCTTAAATATAAATAAGTATCCGCAGCGCCTGGATGAAATACCATCGTAGCATTTTATTGGGAGTTAACCTAATTGTCGAATTTATTTAATCCCATGGGAAAGGACAGCTAGAGAATATTGATGTGTATACATACTTAGATAGAATCCTCATGACAAGGACATACTTATGCAGGGGTAAGCCAAATAGATATATATATGATAAGTGTAGGGCAATGATAAATCACTCAGAGATAGAATTAGAAACTCTCTAATATAGCAAGGCAAACAGGAGATTAGTTAAGAGATTGAATTCCTATGTAGTGTCAGATTTACTAAGTCTTTGCATCACTAGTACATTACTTTCATCTATAGCATTGATGACTCTAAAGTACCCACAAGGAACATCACTAGGGTGGTTTGTGAACATAGCACGCTCCTCCTTCGCAACCACGTTTTGCTAGTCTTATAAACGGGGGGCGGAATACATAGGACTCAACAGGAATGTCACACCCGCGATCTACCACCAAACCCGGCCTACAAGGTGCATTCATAGGTAGAGCATATCTAAGCACCATGCTTACATAATTTCTACCACTTAACCCACTCGAGTAATGAGCTAAGCGCTTTACGATCATATGAGATAGTTCATCATCAATCAATACTATATCAAGCAAAACACTAGAATAAACTAGGAGCTTAATTAAGTCATAATAAAGAGAGGGATACAAAGCTATACCAGCCTCCTGGATGACGACGCCAGAATCCTGAGCGTAGCTCAACTCTACTGAAACCTTGCTAGCTAATGCCTAACTAGAACTTGAAGTGTTGGAGTTCTAATCTAATTCTCTGAGGATGGAACCCATCGCTCTCTCTGAGAGAGGAAATAATGAATTAGGGTTTCTGGGCTCTCTTCCCAGGGGGGTCCTGCCCTCCTTTTATAGCCCTGGGCGATGATCGTGAACCACGGATCAAACCGATATTGGCGGACGGCTGAGATCTCTCCTCAAAGGCGGTGGAGCAACCTGGGTGAAGCGGGCCGGAGATGGGCCCCAGGGCAGACCGACCGGTCTGGGGTGGGACCGGCCAGTCCCACCCTGGGCCCTCTTGGCCTCTCCTTCGGTGTGGTGCCTTCTGGTGTCTTCTAGAGTGTTCCCGAGTTCCGTGCCATCCGTTTGTGCATTCCTTGCTCCGATATGCTTCTGGGTTTGCGTCTTTTCCGATATTCTCCTGCAGAAATGATGAAACACCAAAACTCATGGAATTCGGTGAGTGTAACCCCTATTCCTACGATGGTGATCTCAAATGTACCCTCTCTGGTGTTTGGTTGACCTATAGATTTGGTAATTAACAGCCGTCAACACACGCCCAGGAGGTGAGTTTCCAACCTGGCCTCCTGTGTATGCAAGTTCAATTTTAATCGTAGTCTCTTCTCTTGTCGTAGTCGTGTCTGGACTCCTGGGCGGCTCTCATTCACGCCCAAGAAGGCACTGAAGAAGCAGCAGGAGGCCGGCGGGCTCGCGTCCCAACCCTTGTCCGCCGGAGAGGGGTTCGCGATGGTGCCCTATGTGGCTCCGTCCTCGACGGAGCCTGTGGAGGCGGAGCTGCTGGCGGAGAAGACAGCGGGGGTCTTGCCTCTGACGCAAGGCCCGCAGGACGATGAGCCTCGGAGATCTGAGCCCCCGAGCGCTTCAACTCAGGCAGCACCTGCGACGACGGAGGCGCCCTATACCAAGGGAGACAAGGCGGGCGACGGGAGCACCGCTTCTCTCCCAATACCTCCGAAGCCGACGGGAGGTGCGCCATCGACCTCGGCTGCCGGTGGCACTGTTGGGGCAGCTGTCGGAGATGCCGAGGTTCCCCCTGTCTTTTGGGGAGAGTCGCGCCTGCAGTTCTCCGACCCCTTCAACCTGGAGGCGGAGCCCTTGGTGATCGATGATCGCGCCGAGAGGGAGGTTGTCGTCTCCTTCGAGTCCGTGATGGCGGCCGTGGGCCGCGATGCTGCCGCTGTGACAGCAAGGCTAAGGCAGGCAGAGGCGTTCTACTAGGTATTTCAGCTTGTGCCTTTCCTTTACGAACATCAGAGACCTCAACTTGCCTGTGAATCGCTTCTTGTTTTAGGCGTCGATGCGGATCAGCCAGGAGAAGCCTCGGATCCTGTACCGGCAATATCCCCGGTGGGAGAAGGCTGCGGAGCTGATCCAAGACCTCCGCATTCGGCTGAGGGACGCCATTCAGGACGTCGAGTCGACGGAGGAGAGGTACCTGGCTCTCCTACGTAGGCAAGAGCTGGACGATGCTGAGGCAAGGCGCGTCCAGGAAGAGCATGAGCGGTGTGCCAGCCACATCTAGGAGCTGCTCCAGGAGGCAGAGCAGCTGCGCAGCCGGCTGCTGCGGGCGGAGTAGGATCTCGATCACGACCGCGCTGAAGCGCAGTGGCTTCGTTGTGAGCGCGACGACAGCCGTAAGTCCGAGACCCGCCTCCGGGAGAAGCGGAACGCACTCCGGGACGAGGTTGCCGCTCTCTGTGGTGAGCTGGAGCGGGAGCGCCGCCAAAAGAAGGAGGCTAAGAATGCGGCTCAGCTGATGTCAGAGGAGGTGGTGACCCTTCAGGGGTCTGTCTTGCAGCTGCAGCAGCAAAACGCCGGTTTGCATGCTTCAGTTGAGGGCGCCCTCGATGGTCTTGGCGTTGGTCCTGCTCCGGACGGCTCTCTCGTCGCGCGAGTGTCCCTGCTGCCTAGGCGCATCGGACATCTGGAGCCTGACGCCTTCAGGACCGGGATCCAGGAGTCGTTCGCCATTGTGCACTCACATTATGGGAGGAACTTCGACCTCGACGGCCTCAGCGAGGGATAATTCGGAGAAACCTCCAAGGCGGAGATCGTAGCTCTTCGCGCGCTGGCGGTAGACAGTGCCGAAGTCCTGGCTGAACGGCTGGCAGACCTGGTGCTCCCCTAGCGGGAGTAAAAAATATTTGCTTGTTTTTGACAATGGGCTTGACGTGCCCCAAGACTGTTATTTAACGTTTGTAATGACAACTGTTTCGTTTCAAACTAATTTCCTTTGCATAAAAATTTTGAAATTGGATTGCTTTGTCTTGAACACCCGCCGGGTGGTACCTTAGAATTCGCTACATAGGTACGCCGTCCCGGTCACGATATCTGGTGTCAAAACTAGCAGATCCCGCCTTTCAAGGCTTTTTCTTAGCTTAGGAAGGTAGTAATTCGGCTGTTTTCTTTCATAACCATCGTAGCTCTTTGGGACTATACTGGTGCTCGAGACGGCTAGCCGGACCTCACCTTGTTGTGTCGTTAGCCGCTGAGGCATTGACAGGACAACCAGGACGGTTTTTAGGTGCTAGGACCGTTTCTTACCTCAATGTAATCCCTAGGAATAAGAAAGTTATGGTATAATCTAAAGCCAGACATGTTGCTTTTTCTTTACTTAATAAAGGAACACGAGTCAACTTCAGGGGTCGAGATTTCTTTTAGAGAAAACCTCCAAATTAAGCATCTAGTTACTGAAAGCAGAAAAAGCACTAGTACAGAATGAAATACATGATATGAAACGAAAAAGGAAAATCTTTAGGGGTAAAAATGACGTAACTGCTCGATGTTCCAGGCGTTTTTGATGAGCTGCCTCCTGTCGTCCTTCAGCTTATAAGCCCCTGGTCGGAGGACTTCAGCAATGGTGAAGGGACCCTCCCATGGTGGGGTAAGCTACTGGCGCCCCTTGTTATCTTGCCGGAGTCGTAGGACAAGGTCAGCAACGTTGAACGCGCGCCCCCACACTCGTCGACCGTGATGCCGATGCAAGGACTGTAGATATTTGGCAGAGTGTAGCAACGCGACGTCGCGAGCTTCGTCGAGTTGGTCCATGGCGTCCTCCAAGTAAGTCTGGTTCGCAGGCTCAGCGTAGGCCCTGACACGCAGGGACCGTACTCGAGGTCTGTGGGTAGAACGGCTTCCGCCCCATAGACCATATAGAATGGAGTATGTCCTGTTGCTCTGCTCGGAGTCGTTCTCAAGCTCTACAGTACCGCTGGGAGTTCAGCGAGCCATCAACGGCCGAACTGATTGAGACGATGAAAAATCCGAGGCTTGAGACCTTGGAGGGTCATGCCATTGGCTCGTTCCACTTGCCCATTGGTGCGGGGATGCGCAACGGATGCCCAATCGACATGGATGTTAAATTCATCACAAAACTCCAGGAACTTCTTCCCAGTGAATTGCGTCCCATTGTCCGTGATGATCGAATTGGGCACACCGAAGCAGTGTACGATATCTGTGAAAAAGAGCACACTTTCGTCGGACTTGATAGTGGCGAGGGGTCGAGCCTCGATCCACTTAGTGAACTTGTCAATCGCGACCAAAACATGGGTAAGGCCCCCAGCGCCTTCTAGAGGGGCCCGACTAGATCCAACCCCCAGACCGCGAATGGCCATGTGAGGGGGATCGTCCGCAAGGCTTGCGCAGGCAGGTGCGTCTGCTTGGCATAGTACTGACATCCTTCACAGGAGCGGACGATTTTCGATGCGCCCGCTACCGCCTAGGCCAGTAGAAGCCCTGGCGGTAGGCCTTGGGCACGATAGTGCATGGTGCGGCGTGGTGCCCGCAGACGCCTGCGTGTATGTCCTCCAGGAGGGCATACCCGTGGGCAGCAGGGATGCATCGGTGTAGGACACCCGAGTGTCCCTTCTTGTACAGCTCGCCACCGATAACGGCAAATGACTTGGCGCGGCGATCCAACCGTCGTGCCTCAGTCCTGTCAGTAGGCAAGACTTCACGAATGAGGCAGTCGAGATATGGCTTTCTCCAATCATTCTCGGGCCCTGGATCAGGGTCCGTCCCCTTATCCACCTGCGTCACCACGAAGACAGCCGGTTTGGAGGAGGGGTCGTCTCCGGGGGTCGGACAAATCGCTCCTGGGTCGGAGGAGAGAGGGTCGTCTCCAAGGGTCGGCCTGATCGTCCCGGGGTTGGAGGGAGAGGGGTCGATCTCTCCCTTGCCATAATTTACCGACGGCTGGGTGAGGTCCCTGGCGAATATCCCACTAGGGATAGGGTCTCGATTTGAGGCCATTTTGGCCAAGGCATTTGCTGCCTCATTGTCCCGATGGAGGACGTGATTGAGCTCGAGGCCATCGAAGCATCCCTGAGCTTGTGCACCTCCTGGCAGTATGCTGCCATCTTTGGGTCGTGACAGCTTGACTCCTTCATGACCTGGTTCAACGACAAGCTATGAATCACCTCGGACCTCAAGACGTTTTATGCCGAGCTCCTTAGCTATGCGCAAGCCGTTTACCAGGGCCTCATACTCCGCAACATTGTTGGAGGCTTTAAAATGGAGTCGGAGGGCGTACTTCATTCTGACCCCGAGAGGGGAGATGAAGACCAGCCCGGCCCCAGCCCCGCTTTTCATTCACGAGCTGTCGAAGAAAAGCTTCCAACATTCGTGTTAGATGGGAGCTGGAGGTAGTTGGACTTCGGTCCATTCTACAATGAAATCAGCTAAGACCTGCGACTTAATCGCCGTGCGAGCCACGTAGGTTATGTCGTAGCCCATCAGCTCGAGCGCCCATTTAGCTATCCGACACGTGGCTTCAGGGTTCTGAATTACTTCCCCCAGAGGGAAAGATGAGACCACGGTGACGGGGTGTGCCTCGAAATAGTGCTTAAGCTTCCTCTTTGTAATGAGGAGGGCGTATGCTAATTTCTGGATTTGCGGATAGCGAGTCTTGGTATCGGACAAGACTTCACTAATGAAATAGACTGGGCATTGCACTTTTAGAGTGCATCCCTCCTCATTCCGTTCTACGAAGAATGTCGTACTAACCACCTGAGTGGTTGTGGCAATGTAGAGGAGCAAGGGTTCCTCCTTCACGGGCGGAGTAAGAATCGGGGACCGGTTAACAGTTCCTTGAGCTTATTTAACGTCTCTTGAGCCTCATCAGTCCACGTGAACTGATCAGCTTTCTTGAGGAGCCGGTACAGGGGTAGACCCCGTTCACCTAGACGTGATATAAACCGACTGAGCGCGGCGAGGCACCCCGTGATATGCTGCAACCCTTTGAGGTCCCGAATAGGCTTCATCTCAGTGATAGCCTTAATTTTGTCGGGGTTGGCTTCGATGCCGCATTGCGAAAACGATGAACCCCAAAGAATATCCTCTAGGAACCCCAAAAATGCATTTTTCAGGGTTGAGTTTGATGTGCTTTTCTTTGAGCCGGGCGAGGCCAGCTCCAGATCAGCTACGAGGTCGCCGGTCTGTTTGGACTTGACAACGATATCGTCCACGTAAACTTCGACGATCTCTCCGATGAGTTCGCCGAAGACCTTTACCATACATCGTTGGAAGGTCGCACCCGCGTTCTTAAGCCCAAAAGGCATGGTCACGTAGCAGTACGAACCGAACAGGGTGATAAACGAGGTAACATGTTGATCGGATTCACGCATTTTGATCTGGTGATAACCAGAATAGGCATCGAGGAAGCATAGGGTTTCACACCCAAAAGTGGAATCCACAACTTGATCTATGCGTGGTAAAGGAAACAGATCCTTGGGACACGCTTTATTGAGACCAGTGTAGTCAACACATATTCTCCATTTCCCACCTTTCTTTTGTACAATGACAGGATTGGCTAACCACTCGGGGTGATACACTTCCTTGATGAACCCGGCCGCTAAGAGCTTCTTTACCTCCTCGTCGATGACCCTGCGTTTTACCTCGTCGAAACATCAAAGACGCTGCTTTACCGGCTTGGAGTCGGACCTGATCCACAAGGCGTGCTCGGCGACATCCCTCGGTATGCCGGGCATATCCGAAGGCCTCGGCAGCGAAAATGTCACGATTCAGCGGAGGAAGTCGGCGAGCGCGCCTTCCCTATTTAGGGTCGAGGGCGGTGCCGATGCACACCGTCATGCTGTCGGAACAACCGGGGTCGAGGGACACGAGGTTGGTGTCTCTGTCGGGCGTGAAGGACGCGGTGGCCTTCGGGACATCGGGCATGTCCTGGTCGGTGTTGGTGAGGGTGTTGACGACGTACAACTCGTGGGAGTTCAGCACCGACTCGGTGACATCGCACTGCTCGATGTCGCATAAGTACGCGCGCTGAACGGATGAATGCACGGTGATGACTCTGCGAGGGCCCGGCATCTTGAGCTTGAGGTAGGTGTAGTTCGGGACGACGATAAACTTGGCGTAGCACGGCCGGCCCAACACCGCATGGTAAGAGCCGGGGAAGTTCACCACCTGAAAGGTCAATGTCTCCTTTTGAAAATTAGTGTGAGTCCCGAAGGTGGCCGACAGATCAATCTGCCCAACTGGTACGGCGTGTTGGCCGGGGACGACGCTATGGAACGGCGCCCCTCCGGGGCGAATCCTCGCCCTGCTGACCCCCATGGCATTGAGGGTGTCTTGGTAGATGATGTTGAGGCCACTTCCTCCGTCCATCAACACCTTGGTGAGCCGCTTGGTGCCGATGATGGGGTCGACGACGAGGGGGTATCGTCCCGATTCGGCACGTACTCCGGGTGATCGGACTGGTCGAAGGTGATGGGGTGCTTGGCCCACTTGGAGGGAGCCGGGATGATTGGCTCGACCTGGCAGACCATGCGCTGCCGCCGCATGGAGGGAATCCCATCCCGTCTTCCCCTTGGCCATCACCTTGGGCTGAGTTGGTCTTCCGCTTAACCTCCACCTTGCCTTTCTCCATCCCGAAGAACTTGGGGATGAGACGACAATCTCGGAGGGTGTGGTTGACCGAACCCTCGTGATGTGGGCATGGTTCGTCAATCTTCTTCTCGAAGTAGTCAGTAGGCGGCTTGACGGGAGCCTTCTTTTTGCCCTTTGCGTCGACAGCGGCGACCAACTCGCCATCGCCCTGCCGACGCCCCTTGCGACCCTTCTTCTTTTTCTGGCCTTTGCGGTCAGAGGGGTCGTCATCGACGTCCTCCTCTCGCTTGGCCTTGCTGCAGGAATTGAAGATGGCGCCCACCGTGTCTTCTCCTGACGCGAAGCTCGTGGCTACATCGAGGAGTTCCTTAGTGGTACGAGGGGGTCGTCGTCCCAGCTCGTGCACCAAGGTCTTACAAGATGTGCCGGAGATGAAGGCTCCGATCACGTCTGCGCCGGTGACGTGAGAGAGGCTTGTGCATTGCTTGGAGAAGCGCTTGATGTAGTCGCGCAGGGACTCGTTCGGCTTCTGTTGGCAGCTCCGAAGGTCCCAAGGGTTTCCAGGGCGCGAGTACGTGCCCTAAAAATTGCCGACAAAGATGTCGATGAGGTCCCCCCAACTGTTAATACACCCCTCGGGAAGGTGTTCCAGCCAAGTTCGGGCGGAGTCGGCCAGGTACAGAGGGAGGTTGCGGATGATGAAGTACTCGTGGTCGGCCCCTCCCGCTTCACATGAGAGGCGGTAGTCCTCGAGCCACGTGCCGGGGTTGGTCTCCCCGGAGTACTTGACGATGGTGGTTGGCGCCCAGAAGCACCGTGGAAACGACGAGCGGAGAATGTGCCTTCCGAACGCCGGCGGGCCCGGAGGGGGAGGGCTTCGCCCTCTGTCCTCCTCTGGGTCGAAGCGTCCTCCTCGACGGGGGCTGTACTCCCTAGCCCGAACGTTAGGGATGACGCGGGCATCCCGGATGGGCCCGACGCGTTCCTATACAGGTGGCAGGCTCTCAGTAGACGTGGGGATCGGCTGGTGCACCGACGGCTCCCAGTCTCGACGACCGTCAAACGTATGGCAGCTCGGGGAAGTGCCGCGACGTCGTGATCGTGAGCTTTCAGCCTGCGGGGGCAGCCGCCTATCTAGCAATGTGCCGTATCTCTGGAAGTTCGCCACTCAAAGAGGATCGTTGGTGGAGGAAGCTGTTGAAGTAGGGCCGCCGCGACCGTTCGTTCACTCGCGCGCGTGAAGAGTGGGGGACCGTGGTCGCCCTCCAGATCCGCCGGTGGGCGTCGCGAGCCATGCCGCGTGCTCGCCCACCGCGGTGGTAGGGCGAAGGGTCCTCCCTCCTGGGTGCTCTTGATCCCATTCGGCCTTGCGTCGCTCGTCGTTGAGCTCAACGCGGCGCGCCCGCTCCCGTTGCTCCTCTGAGCTGTCGGAGCGCGAGGTTGGGGGAGTTGGCGATCGTCGCGGTGAGGGCGTTCGCTCAAGTGCCGGGCTGAGCAATCCCTCGTCTTTCCCCCACGACATCGTCGACCTGTCCCTCAGGAGTTTCCGCCATGAAACATTCCTAAGAGGGGTCGAAGTCACCGTCGTCATCATCGTCGGTGACGGTGTAGCCGTCGGAGTCCGGCAAGAAGATGGGCTCCACGAGAGGCCCAGCCGCAGCTACGAGCTCAACATCCTCAGTGGTGGGCGTGATCCCTCTCATGATGAGGTGCGCCATGGTTGCCACGGCGTTGTGGTACCCGAACGGGGCCGGCATAGACGCCTCCTGTATGAGGACCGTCCGGGGAATGGGATCACCCCCTGTAAGGCTCACCATAATGGTCTCATACTAGTATGAGAGCGCGAATATCTCGTCGATGGAGGGATATGGCCCCAGGTGAGGTAAGAGCCGTCGGTCCAGCTCTGTCAGCTCACATATGTCCGGGGCATGGTGGTTCCGCTCTGGTGCTAACGACGCACAGTTAGTGGTCCTTGGCGATGCAGAAGTCGGCGCTCGTGATCGAGCGGGCCCTGCGTCGCGCGGCGACGGAGGAGTCCGAAGACTCACGTCATCCATGGCCGTGACAAGGTCGTCGATGGGTCCGTGGGTGAGATCACGGCTCGTGTCGTTCTCCCGAGACTCCACCACAGGAGGAGGAGGAGGAGCGATGTCGTCGGGGTCAGGGAGGTCGGCCGGTGGCTCAGGAGCAAGCCAAGTCACGCCGTCCTCCCTGAGGATGAAGTCTAGGTCCCCAAAACGGATTTGGGTGCCTAGAGCGAGATTGAAACGGTGCATGGCCATCCAGAAGTTTGCTGGAGTCATAGAAGTGCGCTTGTCCCCCTACCCGGCCCGCCAACTGTCGGTGTCAAGAATGAACACCAACAAGTAATCGAAATGAGAGCACACTTATCCTCTGGATGGTTTTCCAAGTGGACACGGCGATGTATACTGGTTCGGGCAAATTACCCTACGTCCAGTGTTAGCGGGGTCGTGTTACTCAGGAGCTCATATGGGGCAGTACAAGAGGGGTCGAGAGAGGGAGAGTCTCCCAAGTCTCTGAGGAAATCTAGGTTCGAGGTGAGTTGTATCATATGTGGAGTGAGAATGGGGCGATAGTCGCACACGTGCTAAGTTGCCCAAGTCCTCCCTTTTATAGTTCGAAGGGAGGCTCACAGGGGAGGGCAAGCTAGTAAGGAGATCGGGGAAGCTTGAAGAGTAAGGATTTGATAATTCAGACAGGTGTCGTGGACACTGTAGTCGGCGTCATCTTTCTCCTCCGTGGGTCTTCTCCTTGACATTGTAGTCCTTCAGGTATACAGGGCTATACCTGAAGATGCCGGGGTAGCGCTGTTGACGACGGACGCCATGGATCAAAGCTTTGGTCATAGGAGCATAGGCTGCGGCGAGGCCAGGTGGGCAGGGTAGATTCCTGATGCGTTCGGCCCTCCTGCAAAAAGTGGCTAGCACGGCCGCCGCTCGGGTACGCCGGCCACGGTGTTGGAACGAGTGACGTTGCTTTCCCCGTGCTCCCTATTCCGGGCCGTGGTGACCGCCCTGCGTGGGGAGGTAAATCCGCGCCTACGGGCGGGGATTTGTACACGGATATGCTCCCCCGCACTGCAATGGTACAGGGAAGCCAATCCGTAGATACCAGCGTAGGAGCTTGGGGGCAACGCAAGACCCGTGGGGTTACTTGAGGGTCCCATTTCCCACTATTCAAAGGTGACGGTGATGGCGCGCCTCCGTGCACATACGGAATCGCATGCATTCCATCATACGCTACGTATGTATGACGGTTCTGCACGGTGCGCCCTGACCTTTGTTCATAGGACGGGGTCGACCTCCGACCCCCCAGCGGGTGGGGGCCGGACGAATCGGAGTTTTCCCGGAGGGTCGAGCTCCGGGCTGCGGCCTCATCCCATGGGCCCTGGGAGGCCTGGATCGCGTGGCTAGCTAGTCGTTGCTGGGCCAGGAATGCCCCTACGCCTTAGGCCCTCGTGGGCCGGACCGCAGGTATGCTGACCCTGGCCTGGCAATTTTGTTTTCAAGAGCTGTTTTAACCGGGCCTTTAGGGGACCGTGGTTTTGACCCTTGACAGTTACAAACAGATCGTATCTAACTAGGATACAATTTGGTTTTCTAATCGACTAGCTGCCTTGCATGACAAGCAACTCTTGATTGTCTGCTTGAGATTCCGACCAGGCCAAGGAGGTCGATCGGTTTTGGTCTTGTGGGCTGGGCTGCCCCGTCTGGCGAGGCTAAAGGCCAGCCGTGAGGGTATAGGGGTCTAAACCACCACACTAATGGAAATTAACATTAACTCAAAACTTAAATAAAATACTTAAACCATGCGCTGATGTAAAATAATGAACTGAAGACTTAATTTCTGAAAAGATAACGAACTCAATTCAGTCTTAAAAAACAAAACAGCTCAGCAGAGGCCCATGCGGACTCTCCAGTTGATGCAGCCTGCTAGGCCTGTGGCGCTTCTCCCCTTGAAGCCCAGCAGCCCAACTTATGAAAACCCTAGAAGATCTAAGGGCTGCCGCTGATCGCGGCAGAAACTAATCTATTGGACTTATCGTGACAGGTGGACCTCTTACTTAACCCTTAATTAATCATGTGCTTAACAAACTCGTCACTAATCACGGCATGAGCCAAGATCACAAATCCAACATGTCTTTATAGGAGACAACTACTTGGCACACGTTCTTAAGATAACCTTGATAGTTAGAAGTCCTTTTCTAAATATATTCTTAGATCCTAAGTAAGTTGAATAGGAATTCTAATTCGGATAGAAAGGAGAAAAACTAGGAGTTAGATCTCTTTCTCTATCTTTTTTCACGTGAACGTTCCATTTTCTACTAGGAGCAAGAGAGAGTTGTCCTTCATGCACATAGGTACCGTTCATGAGTCCTCATCCATCTTCCACGAGGATCCATGTATACTCCTTTTTTTTATTCGGATGTCTCTTTTCTCCCCCTCCAAACATGTTCAACTAAATGCAAATGCAAAAAATAAAAATTGATACATGATTCCTAATCCAAAATAGACCCCTCCTACCCTGTTTGATATTGCTTCCGAGTTAGTTGAATAGTAGGAATCCTAATCCAAATAGCGTTTTTATTTTTAGTGTCTATTTTAGTTTTCTTGTCCATGTTTCTATCCGGTTTACCTTTTTAGAAAACCTGTAGATGTAGAGGTCACGGACAAAAACGTTGGAACGAAAACAAGCAGCACGTGGTTGACAACATCTTCCTCAACGTTGACGTCCTATACCAAAGCTCAAGAACGACGCCGACCACGACCCCGTCGACACCTCACACTAGTCGCGGACATGATCAAGCTTGAGGACCTGCTCAATGTGGTCTGCCACATCGAAGTCATCATCAAGGAGACCATGGGGCAATCCAAGATTAAGCTGGACATCATGGAGGCACATGGAGCAGAACCTCGCCGATGTGATCTACCGCTTCTGTTGGTACTACGTACTTGCCCTTCTTCATGAAGAAGACCGCGGGGTGATGCCCTTGGATAGCCTGTTCAAGGACGTGACCAACAATGATGAGACGGCAAAGCGCACACTCTTGGACTACCTGCACACATGAGTGTAGTCAAGCCGATACAGGGAAACGGCGGGGCGGGAGCTTCACCGACAGCCCCTCTCGCATGCCGACGGCGAAGGATCTTCGGCAGTCAGGGTCCGTCTCCAGGCCTCCGACAATGGTCGATGCAAACGACGTGTGGGCGGGCGGCGCGGCCGGTGGGCGACTTCAAGCCCGCCCACGGTGGCCGCCCGAAAAACCTTCTTGTGCGGGAGAATGAGGAGTAGCAGAGCAAGCCAATCACGCATGTGCTACTTCCAGATGATGAACGAGATCGTGGAGGACGACGCAGCAGCCGACGTGCGGGCAAATCCACCGCCGTGCCGATGTGGTGCAAGCGGTGCGGGGAGGTGCACGCCTGAGCCGATCAAGTAAACATCGGCGGATGAGGGGCACGCTACCCGCTCGTGTACATGCATGGCCATGGGCCGGGAAGATCAACACGACCGAGAATGGCGAGCTTCGTCCGTAGCCTCAACGGCGTGATATGGCCTCCGTTTTCATCCTATTATTTTTGTCATGTCTACTTTTTTTCTATTCGTTTCGGCTCCAACAAGTTTTCCTTTTTTTCCGTCGTTTTTTCCATTGGTGCGTTGCCATTTAATTTTCTTGTTTTTTCCCTATCCCGCATGTGTCATGCATCTTTCAAAAGTTAACTCTAATGCTATTTTTTAACAATTTTTCATCTTTTTCATCATGTTTAATTTTTTTGTTTTTACGTGACGTAAATTTAGCTAAATTTAAAGAAAAAAGTGTAACGTTTGTGTCTCTAAATAAATTTATTATAAAAATATATCTAATGATATTAACTTTTTGCTATAAATATTATTATATATATTTAGTCAAAGTTATTTTAAATCTACTTCTTCTAACCCTTATATACCTAATATCAAAGTGGAATTTTTCCAAACCTCCCGATGTATCCTGTATGTGATGATTGAAGAGTCCAATTCGAAGACGTATTGGCTTCCCCTCAATGTCTTAATGTGATCCTAATTTATGATTCGTACTCATACATGTTAGAGCAACTCACGTCTATGATGATACAAAGTTTTATTTGAAAATATATCAAGTTCCGTTGCAACGCATGGGCATAGTTTCTAGTAAAAATAAGGCACTTTATTCATTATAATATATTAACCAATGCTTTAATAACTGAGCTATGATAACTGCCTCAATTAGGGCGACTGACCTAACTTTTAACTTTAACTCTGAAAACTGACTTCTTTAACCTAACTGACTCGATTGTGCCTTATTACATAGATAACTACGCCTTTCTAAGAGCGTCTATCACGTTCTTGAGCTTCTCATTGTCCTTCTTGAGGGCACGAATCTCCTTGATGTTTCCTTCAATCTGGGTAGTCATGGTGGTCATAGTAGCAACTTGCATGTTGTTGGCTGACTGAAGGCTTGAGATAACTTGAGAGAGAGAGCACTGATCCTCATCTCAAGTATAGTCAAAGTAGGCTTAGGACGCTTAGGCTCAAAGCTTGACGCAGCAGAGGGTTGTGCAGCTCTCTTTGGTGGTGGTGGCTTCTTATCTATGAAACGAACTTGAGCTTCAGTAGCACGTACTCCACCAAGTATGAGACGAGTCCTGTATTTGGCACATTCTATCTCTCCATATTTGTTAGTCTTGGGGGCTAACAAGCTCTTCTCCTGGCTTCAGGGTTGAAAGCTAAGTACTACGGGGAAGAGCAATCTGCTTCCCCTTGGATGATCCTTCAAAGAGCAATCTAGCAGGAGGTGCAGGTAGCATTCATTGAGCTTGAGCATAGTAGGCTTGCTCATAGCTTCGGCGTGGCTGCACTTCAGCCAGCTCCTTTGGCGGGATGATGGCGAGAGGCTTTGGCTGCGCAGGGACGATAGCCAGCAACTTATCCTTCGGGATCTTGTTGAGGTCAACTCCGTAGACGATGATCTCCTTCCCTGCCATTGGAACTAGAGCTTAGAATTAGATCTAGATGGATTTTCTCTAAATGAGAGAGGAGGCTTGGATGGAATAAGGTTGAGGGAGGTCTAGGTACGTATTTATATGGGCAGCAGGCTTGCAGCGAGGGTTGAATCTATCCTACTGGGTGCATACGATCGCAAAGCTGAATGAGGTTTAAACCTACGGGATTCTGTCGAGGAATACTCTAGAAGGGGTAGAGAGTTGAATGCACACGAGAGGAAACAGAGGGGTGCCGCCTGGCATCCTTGCCCAGGCCGGCCGGCCCCACAGGTCATCCCCTCGGGGTGACCTTTCTCGTGGTGGTTACGTACTCCAGTTACTTCCCGATGACAGTTGTTTAAAGATTCGGATCGATTCGGTTAAAATATAAGCATATTCAAGGTAATTGGATAAACTCCAACTCCTTATCTACCTCTGGGGTCTAGTAGGTTCTAGAAAAATCTTAAGGCGATGACCATTTACCTTGAATAACGTACCTTCGTGTGATTGGAGAGTTACCGCTCCATGCGATGATACGTTAACCACCGTAAACGGTCCTTCCCATTTACTCCGCAGCTTTCCAAGCCGAATAATTTGACCCTAGAATTAAAAAGTAATACCTTGTCTCCGGGTGCGAACTCCTTCTTCCTGATTCTCTTGTCATGCCATCTTTTGGTTCTTTCTTTATAAAGCTTGAAATTATGATGAGCTTTTTCTCTCCATTCTTCTAATTCTGATAGTTGCATTTTTCTTTTATTCCCAGCGGCTTCAAAATCCATATTCCATCTCATAATAGCCCAAAGAGCTTTGTGCTCTAACTCCATAGGTAGGTGACAAGTCTTCCCATACACTAATTCATAGGGTGACATGCCTAAAGGTATCTCGTAGATGGTTCGGTAGGCCTAAAGTGCTTCGGGTAACCGATCTTTCTATATAGTACCCATTTCAGTTATTGTTTTCTGTAGAAAATTCTTGATTTGCTTATTTGATGTCTTCGCCTGTCCACTTGTCTGTGGGTGATAAGGAGTGGCAACGTTGTGACGGATGCCATGACTCTTCAAATAGTTGTGAAATTTCATGTCGGTAAAGTGAGTCCCTCCATCACTGATCACCATCCTCGGTGTTCCAAACCTTGGGAATATGACTTCTTCAAACATCTTTCTTGAGTATTTTAAATTGGCATTCTTGCATGGCATAGCTTCTACCCACTTGGATACATAGTCAACTGCCACTAAGATGTACTCATAGTTCTTCGACTTCACGAATGGTCCCATATAATCAATACCCAGACATCAAAGAGCTCGATATGAAGATTGTTAGTAAGTGGCATAGCATCTCATGAATTGATATTTCCATGCCTCTGACATGATCCACATCTATGGACATAATCTTTGGTGTCTTCATACATGGTTGGCCAAAAGAATCCACTCTGCCAAATCTTCACATGAGTGCGGAATACCCCATAATGTCCTCCATATGGTGATGAATGACACTTTTGAATAATCTGAATGCCCTCTTCTACTGGTACACATCTTCTGAGCAAGCCATTAGCACATACTCTAAAGAGATACGGAGGATCCCATATGTGGAGACGACTTTCGTAAATGAGCTTCCTCTTATTTTCTTCTGGTGCTACATAACCTGCAACCATAAAGTTGACAATATTCGCGTACCATGGGACTGATCTTATTACCTTGAATAGCATGTCGTCCCTCAGTGAATCATTAATAGGCAATTCCTGCAAATTCTTAAATTGCATTCTAGACAAGTGATCGGCAACATGGTTTTCTACTCCTTTTCTATCTTTTATTTCTAAATCAAATTCTTGGAGTAACAAAATTCATCTTATTAAACGAGGTTTAGCATCTTTCTTAGTGAGCAAATATTTAAGAGCAGCATGATCAGTGTAAACAATTACTTTAGCTCCCACTAAGTAAGATCTAAATTTATCAATAGCAAAAACAACGACTAAAAGCTCTTTTTCGGTTGTTGCATAATTAAAAAATGAGCTCCTGTCATAGTTTTACAAGCATAAGCAATAGCATGATGCTTATTATCTTTAGTTTGTTCTAAAACTGCCCCCACAGTATAATCACTAGCATCACACATAATTTCAAAAAGATAAAGACCAATCAGAGGGTTGAATGATCGGTGCGTAGATGAGTGCTTCTTTAAGAATATTAAAAAATTTTAAACATGCATCATCAAACTCAAAAGGAACATCCTTAGCTAATAGACTAGTCAAGGGTCTAGCAATATATAAAAAATCTTTTATAAAATGATGATAGAAACCACAATGACCAAGAAAACTTCAGATTTCTTTTATATTCACGGGTGGAGGTAGTTATTCAATTACTTCAATTTTAGCTCTATCTACCTCTATACCTCTTTCAAACACTAAGTGTCCTAACACTATCCCTTCTCTAACCATAAAATGATACTTTTCCCAATTAAGGACTAAGTGTTTTTCTTCACATCTTTGCAAAACCTTATCCAGATTTTTAAGACAATCATCAAAAGTCTTTCCATAAACAGAAAAATCATCCATAAAAACTTCCATGATTTCTTCAATCATATCAGAAAATATAGACATCATGCATCTTTGGAGAGAAGTAGGCGCATTACATAGCCCAAAAGACATTCTACGATAAGCATAAGTTCTATAAAGACATGTAAAAGTGGTTTTGCTTTGATCATCGAGTGGATAGGAATTTGGTGATATCCAGAGTAACCATCTAGAAAGTAAAAGAAAGAGTGATTTGCCGATCGCTCTAACATCTTATCAATAAAAGGTAGTGGGAAGTGATCTTTCCTTGTTGCTTTATTAAGTTTTCTATAGCCTATACACATAAGCCATCCAGTAACAGTTCTTTGGGGGATTAGTTCATTCTTATCGTTTCTAACAACAGTCATACCTCCCTTCTTTGGTACAACTTGAACAGGACTTACCCACTCACTATGTGACACAGGATATATAATCTCAGCGTGTAATAGTTTCAAAACTTCTTTCTTAACCACCTCTTTCATCGCATTATTAAGTCTACATTGGGGTTCTCTAGTAGTTGTAACTTCAGAATCAGTTGGTATGTGATGGGTGTAAAGAACAGGACTAATTCCTTTAAGATCTTGGAGTGAGTATCCAAAAGCAGCACGGTATTTTTCTAAAACAGTTATTAGACGCAAAGATTCTTTTTGAGAAAGTTTATCACTTATGATCACAGGAGATTCCTGATCATTATTCAGAAAAACATATTTCAAACCAGAAGATAAGAGTAGCTCAATAGAGGGTTTAGGTGGCTCTAGTAATTCATTGAGAGGTTCGAGGATCGATGGTTCATCTCCTCTTCTTCAATGAAGAACTGAGCATCATTATCTATAAATAGTTCTATTAATTCTTTAGTAAAAACAACATTAACCTCCTCTATTGGGTCTGGTCTGGCTCAGGAAGCAGCTCTACCTTAGTTTTCAAAGAATGGGTTATAGACATAGAGAGCTTAAAACCTTTCTCGAGACTAATATCTAATTTCTCTTTTTGACCTTCTCTAATGAGCTTTCCTATTGGTAAATCTATTAACACGCAAACTCCCAAACATCAAAGATATGGAAATTTAATGGAACTTGAACTCTATAAACTAAAAAAGGAAGAGAACACAATACTTCTAAACTTGGAATAATGTGACCTGAAAGACTTTTTAAAATTTTAATAGTTGAAATTAATAGCATATCTTCTAAAAATCTTTTAGCAAACGAAAGAGAATGATATTAACACCCATAATTAGATTATAATGAGTAGTAAATATCAATCGACACTCATAAGTAACAGTAAGAAGAATTCAAACGAATGATATCTTTTTAAAAATTCTGATTCTTCTAACCATTCTTCACTTATGATGACGAAGACTAACTCTTTTCGTAAATTTTTTAAAGAACTTTACCTCAAAAGGATCAATAAGATCAATATTTTTTAATTCCCTAGATTCTTGAGGTTTCATAATTACCTGATAATTAGAGGTGTTTCCATAATCATAAAAAAGATCATCCTCTAAATCAAGCATAAAATCGAGAAAATAGAATTTCCTCTTCTTCATTCAAAGTTTCGGGTTTCAAAATAGCTAAAGGTTGACATTCAAGCAATGATTCAGATTCAGCTATTGATTCTTCTTTTTTATTCAAAATATTTATAAGAATAGTTTTGCATGTGTAGCAAAGGATATGCATGAACGCTCCTCCCGCGGCCAAATTAAAATATTTCTTAGTTTTTTCATTAAGGCCCAAAAAAAGTGTTGTAAAAGAATAGGTTCTGGCAAAGCAAGACTAGGACCTGAGTTTATAAAACTATCAAAATGTTTCTAAGCCTTACCTAGTGATTCGTTATCTAATTGTTTAAAACCTATGATTTCAAAACGAAGTTTAGCGACTTTCTCGATAGGAAAAAATTTAAAGCAAAAGCTAGAACATAACGCTTCCCAATCTCCCTGGCTACTCCCAACATAACGCTTATACCAGTGTTTAGCTCGCCCCGTTAACGAAAACGGGAAAAGCTTCCACCTTAATGTCTCATCTGTCATGCCTTTAATGTGTAGAAATGAACAAGTTTCTTCAAAATCATTCAAATAGGAATAGGGTTTTCACTAGAACTGCCAGAAAAACATTTTTCTGAACTAAGTAAATTAACCCCGGGCGTAGCTCATAGCCGTGTGATGTAATGGGCTTAGATGATTCTACGGCTATAAACATGAGCCTGATGGTGCTCCGTATTGATATAAGAGTTAAGATACGGGTTCCATATTAAAAGATAAAAATAAAGTAAAAACCTAAAAAGCTAAATAAAAAAAGTATAATACAGGAATTAAGCTAAACTAAAAGTCAACCTCAGCAAACCGTTCTTTGGCAGCGGGGCGAAAATGCTTGTTGGTATTAATTAAATGCATATAAGAAATAAGATTATCCGCAAGCGCCCGGATACAATACCTTTGTAACACTTCACCAAGATAAACCCGGTTTTAAATATCGAACCTAAAGGAACAGTAGGTGACGATGACTAAGTCTATAAACTTAACCCAATACACAATCAAGCTAAAAATTGGTGAGAACAAGGAGAACAATATGGATTATCTAGTTCTGGTCTTTGAAAGTGGTTATTTTATGTCATATGATCATGAGCGATAACTTAATAAGATAGGAGTAGAAATCCGAGTTCTCTCCTACCAAGCACCTTTTGCTTGCCAAACCTATTAACGGGAAGTGGACTACAGAGGATTCAACGAAGCTATAAGTCACCTTCGCGAGCTACCACTATCCGAAAAATCAGTGGACATTCATAAGTAAACATAGTCCAAACACCACGTCTACGCTACGAATACTACTTCAATCAAGAAGCTATCAAGATCAAAGTACTCGATAAGAGTTGCAAACTAGAAGAATAATCTGAACAAAACACTTACTTTAACCAGAAGTTGACTACCAAATGATCTCAAGATGCAAACTCCGGGCGAGGGAGGTTGATCTTGAAGAATACAACAATGAAGAAGCACCGACAGGACAGAACTCCTCTAGAACTCTACTCTCCAACTCTATCTCTCTAATCTCTAAACAACAACTAGTTCTAGATTGAACTAGCCTCTCTTG
Organism: Chrysopogon serrulatus; assembly: GCA_015844335.1. Lineage (NCBI taxonomy): Eukaryota > Viridiplantae > Streptophyta > Magnoliopsida > Poales > Poaceae > Chrysopogon > Chrysopogon serrulatus. Next base: position 180,425 of record JADLZL010004975.1, on the reverse strand, counting down.
ATTGCTAGCCTAGATCTACTAGATAGAAATTAGGGTTTTTGGCTCTTCAGCTCTCCATTGATCTGGCTCTCCTCCAGGGGGTACAGGACCATATTTTTAGTTCGGTGGGATGAACATCAACCGTAGGATCAAACCGACTTAATGTAGTGCCAAGATGCATCCTCAAAGACGGTGGAGAAGTACGCAGAGGCTGACAGGTGGGGGCCATCTGGGGAGGCCGGGCGGCCTGGCTGGTGGTGCCGGGCAGCCCCACCCCAAAATGGCTCGGGCTCCGCTTCATTCTGATGTCTTCTGGATCCTTCCTGATCCTTCTGGCGATATTTTCCGTCGCGGTTAAGTTTCGTGGCTTTTATGCACTTTAATTCTCAATTATGCACTTTCTGGATAATTCCTTGAAAAACAGACAATTCACCAAAATTCGTAGAAATTGTTAGTAATAACCTCCTATTCTATGATATTGTTATAATTTGCCAGGAAGATTGACGGCTAAAAATAGACGTTATCTACCGTCAACAGCATGCAGTGCCCTGGAGTGCACCGCAAGGTCTGGATGATAGATTGATCCGCTCTGATCAATAGAGATTATTGTTTCCTTATAATCCTAATGTGCCGATCAGGAAAATCAGATCCAAATGATCCTGTAAGCCTGCCCCTAGCTATATAAGGCGAACAGGAACCCTTCTAGAGCAGATCACCCATGATCGCATACGACATAATCAAACTATCAGAACAGAGGACTAGGGTTTTACGTCATCTTGACGGCCTGAACCTGTCTAAAACTCGTGTCTCATATTACTTTCTTACTCTTGATCTCGCGCACCGCACCATCCTCGACATCTTCTACTACCTCAGGTAACCCCTTGGTTGGCTGCCGACTAGGTTTCGTCGACACTTACCAAATGGATTAGTCTAAGGTTTTATCAATTAACCAAAATTAAACTAGGGATTGCACCGGCCCCACCCCGGCGGCCCTTCCGCCTCGCTCCTCCTGTGTATTCTAGTACCTTCTAGAGTTGTGTGGTGTATTCCTTGCCGTAGGATAAATCCAATAATTTGTTTGATAAATAAGTCCTTCTCCACGGTTTTCTTGAATAATCCCTAAAAAATAATAATTCACCACAACTCATGAAAATTGTCAGATAAAACCCTAGTCTTCTATATTTTCACGTGTATGGATTGTTTCTCGTGTTTATTGTGCTATTAAATGTTGATGCTATCCACCATCAATAATTGTGTGTGTCATTGAGCTACCTCTCTTCTCGTAGGTTCTTGTAGTGTCCAATTGTGTGGACGAGGTTTGTGAAACACCTCATAGTCATCGAACTACGAAGAGTTGGTTGACACAATAGGGACTAGCTTGCCAACAAACAAGTGAACCTCAGAAGAAAAAATCGTTGTGTCCCATTGATTTCTTGTTATTTATTGGTATGCATATTGTGATTGGCTTCATCTCCTCTCTGTGCCGGTATAAAGATCACAACTCTTTGTATTACAATTCTTTACATTCTTGCAAAGTAGTTTAGCAAACTCTTTAGTGTAGCTAGTTTCGATAGCTTGTCCCTTTGCGTCTAGATTAGTGAGGCTCTTTAGTTAATCTTGAGAGCTCACTAATTTAGAGGTAGTGACATAGCCTTGAGTGTCTAGAGATCATAGCAACTAGAATTATTTAATAGGTGGCTTGCAACACCCTCTAGAGCTAAGCAAAACTTACTTTTCACCTTTTATCATACTAATCACTTTGTCTAGTGAGTTTGTAGAAATTTAAAATAGGCTATTCACCTCCTCTAGACAATTAGAACCTTACATTGTTGCTTGGTCATATTCAACCTTTGTCAGGTATAAATATAAAAATCCCACTGTTTATAGCAAGTTATCTTGTGTTCGTTGACCTACTGTTGTGAAGATCGAACCACCCTTAAGAAGAATCCTTATGGCCGACCAAGTTTGCCGCAGTGCCGCTAGACCTAAACCGTGCGTGGAAGAGAGGACCATGCGTCCACGTCTGAGTGAGTGGAGGGAGAAAGAAACTGTAGGGGTATTTTGAGATATACAAAGATATTTAAGCCTTTAGTCACCTGTGTGGGCTTAACACTGTCGAATACATATAAAATGATTTGATTGAAGTCAAAGAAAAATTGTAATGATATATTTTCAAATATGTGAATAGTAATAACTTACAAAATTGCAATGGTACCAATAAAAAATATAAAAAACGGTGTCACTCGCCTGTCACGCGCCGTGCTCGTGACCTACTGCGCCAAGTGCTTTCCCTTCATCATCATCAGAAAAAAGCGAAGCGACCCAACTCTCTAAGTTTCCTCTTCCTCTTCCCTACACAAACAACAATCACAAGTTCACAACTCTCTTCCTCTCTCCTTCCTCGCGTCGCCGCCTCTGAATCCCCACCCCTCTGCTCCCCTGCCGGCCTCCTCCGCGGCCGATGTGTGTGCCCCGCCGGCCCAAAACCCTAGAGGTACGCGCGCGCCCAGGTTACCCACTCCCTCACCCGCCGCCATCGTTCCCCGACCCTGGCGGGCGGCGATCGGAGCTGGTGGGCTAGGGTTTTCGCGGGATTTTTAGTGTGGATTCTTATCCTGTTTTCGCTGATTGGTTTTGGTGGTTGTATTTTTTTTTTTGCAGGTGACGAGCAGGTAAGGGGTCCCGATCGGAGATGGCGGCGGCGGCGGCGATGGCCGCACATAGGGCCAGCTTCCCGCTGCGGCTGCAGCAGATCCTTGCCGGGAGCCGCGCCGTCTCGCCTGCGATCAAGGTCGAGTCTGAGCCGGTGAGTCCCCTGTTCTCTTCCCCGTCCTCCGCATCCGGGCTGCTTTGCTTGTCGTCCTTCGTTCTAGGGTTTTGATCGGGGCCGCGCGCGTTTGTGTACAGCTACTTGCTGTTCGTGGTTTTTTTGGATAAAAATTATCGTCTATTGGTATCTCGGGTTAGGGTTTAGTTTCTCGGTCGTGGGATCGCTTGTGATCTCTCTTAGGGTTGGTCGGTTTTGTAGTTCTGTGCTGTTTGAAGACGTGCCATGTTTATGACTACTAGGCAGCGATGGTAGAATCTCTAGTGCTTCAGCCCTGTTTGGAATGGCTTTTTTCTGTAGAGGTTTTCTAAGAAATTGGCTGCCTGGAGAATCTGGCTGTCTAGGGAATCAGCTTGAATCTAAGTTTTTGGCAACCCTGATTTTCCTGAAGAAATTGTCTGTCATGAGTGTGTAATGAAATGCCCTAGTGCTGATGATGACTTGTTTGGTTGATGAATAAACGCCTAAACCATTGATTGCTCTTTTTTTTTTCTATATGACCAATAATCCTATAGTTTTTCGTTAGTAAAAATAGTACAATTTTGCATAACAATACAGTACAACATGAATTATTTCGGAATTGCCGCACAAGTGATATTATTACATACCAAATCTACTAATGTCAACAAGTTCACAAGAAAAATTCAGATTTAGAGGGATAAAAAACTTGAATTAAGCCATCAAATAACACTTGGAGCTTTTTTTCATTCTCAAGCCATGTGTACCAATACTAGTTGGTAGCACCTAAAAAACATCACGTGTCAATATCTTCATATACGTGTGCAAAATGTTAGAACTTGAATAGACCATACTGTTTCTTGCTCATCCCACCAGTCATTACCAGCAATAAATCTACCATTTATTAGGATCTGTCTTGAGGCCAAAGGCATTCAAATTCATTGTCTTCCATGTTCTATAGTTGTATCTCAAGAGGTTTCATCTTGTTTTTAAACGCAGGTGACTATAGTTCTTATTTATGCGTGCATTGAATTTGGCCTCCGGGTTAGAGAACCCAACTGTATTCAGACATCTGCTAAATCCAATATTACAGACAACTACTACTTCTAGGCAGAATGTCTATGAAAATATTGTCTTGGCCTGCATCCTACACTGCTTTGCTGTTTTTGCAATTTTATACTGCAGTGAATCATTTTATTTCTTTCTGATATCTGATATCAGTAGCACAGTAGATCAGGGAGAAGTATATGCATATGTATACAGCAGTGCCTAAGCTTATTTCCAAACCATAAATCCAATAATCCACAGATTCAATCATTAGATGGTTCATCAAGCATCACCAGCATCCAAGGTTACAAAGCGCTAAACCTTATCCCTAACCTCCCCTCCCACCTTATCCATTCGCTGCTCCCCAGCTTGGCCGCATGAGTCACGACTCACAACTGGCAGCGCCATCTGCTGCCTCTGTCCGCGTCTCTACCACCTGTCGCTCTGAATCCCTGCTTCTGTGCCACCCGTCGACCCCATCCCTGCCTCCAACGTGCCGCTACCGTTACTACCTCCTCCATGCCGCTGCCTGCCCCCTGTCCCTGCCTTCTTATTGTCCAATGTCCCAGCTTCTGCTGCGTGACCTCCCCGCCTCCTATGCCACAGCGAAGTTCCAACTTGGGTGGATCTGCATATAACTGCCACTGAGGATGGCATGTGCTGGCTGCTGATGCGTGGGTGCAGCCTAGGTTACCGCTTACTCCCCTAGGCTCCATGTTACCCCATCGCCCAGCGCATGAGCTCGTGTGTGTGAGCATGGAATAGCGCCTTTTGGAACACTGCCTGCATCCTTTTTCAAAGGAGAACGTCACCTATGTGAGTGGATGTTCAATGGAGATGTGAGAACAGCAAGAACATATACCTCAAAAACCGAATGAGATGCAGCAAAGTCACAGTTGAAGGTGTCGCTGGCCGGTCTCACTTGTTGATTGCTGTCGCTGGATCTGAAGGTTGGCTGCCACCTGTCACTAGTGAGGGGTCAGTTGCAGGTGGAAGTGGTGCTGCCATTTCCTTAGCTGGTAGAAATGATAAATCTGAAGCCAGGCGCAACAGCATAGGTTAAGCTGTGTGGTTGGCGATGTGGGGCAACTCCGCGGTGTGAACTCTAGTGGAGTTGCCAGGGATATGCGGCACCCCTGCGAGTGGCTGAGTGTGAGCAATTGGAGTGAAAGATTGGTGAAAGGTGTGGTAAGCCTGTTATGTGATGGCAATGGTGGAAATTCCATCAAGTTTAGGCGCGATATTGGAACACGAAACTTCACAATTGATGGGAATTTTCCCAGCACTCGCAGCCAGCAGCTTCCACTCATGTGCAAAAGGTGTTGGAAAGAATCGTGGGCGGAAGAAGCATGTTTAGAAGCATCCCATTTGGGGGAATTAGTTTGCATTTTTCAGCCAGAATCCTCTAAGAAGTGGCTCCAAACATGGCCTTAGGTCTTCTGTGAAGTCATTTGTCCTCAAGGGTGTTCTGTTGTAACCTTCTATAGTGTCAGTATTCCTGAGTTGCTGCTTTAATAAGTTTAAGGAGTTCTAATTTCCTTTCTCACTGTGTTATGGGTCTATTCTTTGGGCATTTAGCATTTTTTTTTTGTTTTGGTCAATTATTTATCCAATCCAATTATTTATAGTCATAGCAGATGCCGTACTGTGCAATATTATTGTTGAGGGCTTTATGAACTTAGTGGATGCCTGATTGCCAGTAATTCCGATAAATTTGTGGAACATTTGTAAAACATATCACCATTTGATATTTTTATACTCCCAGCCTGGTGGCTTAATAACTCTGTCACATCTACTTCGGGTTTCTCGCGACAATGATCAATTTCTTGCCACATGTTCTTCTAGGTGATGCAATGATCAATTTCTTGCCACATGTTCTTCTAGGTGATTTATAGCCAATGTGGTTTATGCACATGATTTGGATGCCTATTCTGTAACATGACCAATGTTATTGCATAGTTGCGAGACACCGTATAGCATGTTATTGTTGGTACTAAACCTGATTTGTAACTGTTGTTGACGGAACTTGCTTTTTATGACAAATTGTACTTTTACCAATTATTTCTCTTTTGGCTCCATATTTGTTATCCTTGGTGCACCTATGAAGACAACTCTTTGCTGATAAATTATCCTGCATGTCTTTGCATTGCAGCCTGCAAATGTCAAAGCATTTATTGATCGAGTAATCAATATTCCACTACATGACATTGCCATACCGCTATCAGGCTTCCGTTGGGAGTTCAATAAGGTGAACTTTTCAGAAACGACAGCCCATCTTATGTTGTTCACTTGCTTTACTTCGTGTCTGTAGCTTACCTTTTTTTTTGGGAGTCTGAGACTTACTTTCTTACTTGGAAGCAGGGAAATTTCCACCACTGGAAGCCTTTGTTTATTCATTTTGAGACATATTTCAAGACATACATTTCTTCTCGGAAGGATCTTCTTTTATCTGATGATATGACTGAGGCTGACCCTATGCCAAAGAATGCCATCTTGAATATTTTAAGAGTTATGCAGATTGTTTTGGAGAACTGCCAGAATAGAAGTTCTTTTACTGGTCTTGAGGTGAGCTTTTGTTTGTGCTGTTACCTCTTTCTGTTCTTTATTATATGTGTATTATAACCATCCATGCTTTTTTGTTCACTTTGTGTTAATTCTATGTTGTTTCTTTGTCAGCATCTTAAGCTTCTCCTGGCATCGTCAGACCCTGAGATAGTTGTAGCAGCTTTGGAAACTCTTGTTGCCTTGGTCAAAATAAATCCTTCAAAGTTGCATATGAATGGAAAGCTAATTAGCTGCGGATCTATAAACACCCATCTTCTATCATTGGCCCAAGGATGGGGCAGTAAGGAGGAAGGTCTAGGCATATATTCTTGTGTTGTGGCAAATGAAGGAAACCAGCAGGGGGGCCTATCCTTGTTCCCAGTAGACCTGGAGAATAAATATGGTGGCACACAGCATCGTCTTGGTTCAACTCTTCATTTTGAGTATAATCTGGGTCCTGCACAGTATCCTGACCAAACTAGTGACAAGGGCAAGTCATCAAATTTGTGTGTGATACATATTCCAGACATGCATCTTCAGAGAGAGGATGACTTGAGCATACTAAAGCATTGTGTGGACAAGTTCAATGTCCCCCCAGAGCACAGGTTTGCATTGCTTACAAGGATAAGATATGCCCGTGCCTTCAACTCTGCGCGGACTTGTAGGATCTATAGCCGCATAAGTCTTCTTTCGTTCATTGTTCTTGTGCAATCCAGTGATGCTCACGATGAACTCACATATTTCTTTACAAATGAGCCAGAGTACATAAATGAGTTAATCAGGCTTGTTCGGTCAGAAGATTTTGTTCCTGGGCCCATTCGTGCACTTGCTATGCTAGCACTGGGAGCACAGCTGGCGGCATATGCATCATCTCATGAGCGTGCTAGGATATTGAGTGGCTCAAGTATCATCTCGGCTGGTGGAAATCGTATGGTCTTGCTCAGTGTCCTGCAGAAAGCAATATCCTCACTCAATAGCCCGAATGATACCTCATCTCCTCTAATTGTCGATGCCCTTCTTCAGTTTTTTCTGCTCCATGTATTGTCTTCATCAAGTTCTGGGACTACGGTTAGAGGCTCAGGGATGGTTCCTCCTCTCTTGCCCCTGCTGCGAGATAATGATCCTTCTCATATGCATCTTGTCTGCTTGGCAGTGAAGACTCTCCAAAAGCTTATGGAGTACAGCAGCCCTGCTGTTTCTCTGTTCAAAGACTTGGGTGGTGTAGAGCTTTTGTCTCAGAGGCTACATGTAGAAGTGCAGCGTGTTATTGGTTCCGCTGATGGACATAATTCAATGGTTACTGATGCAGTTAAATCAGAAGAGAACCACCTGTACTCCCAGAAGCGATTAATTAAAGCTTTGCTCAAGGCTTTGGGTTCTGCTACTTACTCCCCTGGGAATCCTGCTCGTTCTCAAAGTTCCCAAGATAATTCATTGCCCGTCTCACTTTCTCTTATATTTCAGAATGTAGAAAAATTTGGGGGTGACATCTATTTTTCAGCAGTTACTGTTATGAGCGAAATAATTCATAAAGATCCTACATGCTTTCCTGCTTTGAAGGAACTTGGTCTTCCAGATGCTTTTCTCTCATCAGTGACTGCTGGGGTAATACCATCTTGTAAAGCCCTTATCTGTGTTCCAAATGGCTTGGGTGCAATACGTCTCAATAACCAAGGACTTGAGGCTGTCAGGGAAACTTCAGCACTACGATTTCTTCTAGACACCTTCACTAGCCGGAAATACTTGATACCAATGAATGAGGGTGTGGTCCTTCTAGCTAATGCAGTAGAAGAGCTTCTTCGTCATGTGCAATCTCTGAGAAGTACTGGTGTTGACATCATTATTGAAATAATCAATAAACTAAGTTCATCTCAGGAAGATAGAAACAATGAAACAGCCATCCTGGAAGAAAAAACAGACATGGAAACTGATGTTGGAAGTCGTGATTTGGTAAGTGCTATGGACTCCAGTGTGGAGGGCAATAATGATGAACAGTTTTCTCATCTAAGCATTTTCCATGTGATGGTATTGGTGCACCGGACAATGGAAAACTCTGAAACCTGCCGGTTATTTGTAGAAAAGGGAGGTCTACATGCTCTGTTGACACTCTTGTTGAGGCCTAGCATTACACAGTCATCTGGAGGGATGCCTATTGCTTTGCATAGCACGATGGTGTTCAAGGGATTTACTCAGCATCACTCTACTCCACTTGCACGTGCATTTTGCTCGGCTTTAAGGGAGCATTTGAAGAGTGCATTGGGGGAACTTGATAAAGTTTCTAACTCAGTTGAGATGGCCAAGATTGAAAAAGGAGCGATCCCATCTTTGTTTGTTGTTGAATTTCTGCTATTCCTAGCTGCCTCAAAAGACAATCGCTGGATGAATGCTTTGCTCTCAGAATTTAGCGATGTCAGTAGGGAGGTCCTGGAAGATATTGGGCGAGTTCACAGGGAAGTGCTTTGGAAAATTTCGCTTTTTGAAGAAAACAAGATCGACGCTGAAACCATCTCATCATCTTCCACATCTGAAGCCCAGCAGCCTGACTTGTCTGCCAGTGACATTGATGATAGCAGATACACTTCTTTCAGGCAATATCTTGATCCAATTTTAAGGCGAAGGGGTTCTGGGTGGAACATAGAGTCTCAAGTTTCTGACCTCATTAATATTTATCGAGACATTGGCCGTGCAGCTAGTGACTCTCAGAGAGTTGGTTCTGATAGATATTCTAGTCTGGGTTTGCCCTCAAGTTCCCAGGATCAGTCTTCCAGTTCATCTGATGCAAACGCCAGCACAAGATCAGAAGAAGAAAAGAAAAAATCTGACCATTCCTGCTTTGACATGATGAGATCTCTCTCCTACCATATCAACCATCTTTTTATGGAGCTTGGTAAAACAATGCTTCTTACATCTCGTCGGGAGAATAGTCCTGTAAACCTATCCCCATCTGTTATATCTGTTGCTAACAATATTGCTTCTATTGTGTTGGAGCACCTCAACTTTGAAGGACATTCGGTAAGTTCTGAGAGGGAGATGATTGTTACCACAAAATGTCGATATCTTGGAAAGGCGGTTGAATTTGTTGATGGGATATTATTAGACCGTCCAGAATCCTGTAATCCAATTATGGTGAATTCATTTTATTGCCGTGGTGTTATTCAGGCCATCCTGACAACATTTCAGGCCACCAGTGAGTTGCTCTTCACAATGAGCCGGCCACCATCTTCACCTATGGAGACAGATAGTAAAACTGGAAAGGATGGAAAGGAGATGGATTCTTCATGGATCTATGGTCCTCTCACCAGCTATGGGGCCATTATGGATCATCTTGTGACCTCATCTTTTATTCTTTCTTCATCAACTAGACAACTACTTGAGCAGCCTATTTTTAACGGATCTGTAAGGTTTCAACAAGATGCTGAGGGGTTCATGAAGTTACTTCAGTCAAAGGTGTTAAAGGCAGTTCTTCCCATCTGGGCCCACCCCCAGTTTCCAGAATGCAACATTGAGTTGATTAGTTCAGTCATGTCCATAATGAGGCATGTTTGCTCTGGGGTGGAAGTGAAAAATACTGTTGGCAATGGTGGTGCTCGTTTGCCTGGTCCACCTCCTGATGAGAGTGCAATTTCACTGATAGTAGAGATGGGGTTTTCTCGTGCCAGGGCTGAAGAAGCGTTAAGACAAGTTGGAACAAACAGTGTTGAAATAGCAACTGACTGGTTATTCTCACACCCAGAGGAACCGCAAGAGGAGGATGATGAACTTGCTCGGGCACTTGCAATGTCTCTTGGGAATTCTGATACGACTGCACAAGAGGGAGATGGTAGGTCCAATGATCTTGAGCTGGAAGAAGTAACGGTTCAGCTGCCTCCTATAGATGAAATGTTACATTCATGTCTTCAGCTACTTCAGACAAAGGAAGCATTAGCTTTCCCAGTCAGAGATATGCTTGTTACTATCAGCTCACAGAATGATGGCCTAAACCGAGTAAAGGTGCTTACATATTTGATTGATAATCTGAAACAATGTGTGGTGGCATCTGAGCCTTCAAATGATATTGCATTGTCTGCTCTTTTACATGTTCTTGCTTTGATTCTCCATGGAGATACTGCTGCCCGTGAAGTTGCCTCAAAAGCAGGACTTGTGAAGGTTGCTTTGGATCTTCTTTGCAGCTGGGAGTTGGAATCTAGGGGAAGTGGCATGATTGAGGTTCCTAATTGGGTAATTTCCTGTTTCCTTTCTGTGGATCAGATGCTCCAGTTGGAACCAAAGTTACCAGATGTTAGAGAGCTAGATGTCCTAAAAAAGGATATCTCGAATACAAAAACATCCCTTGTGATTGATGACAGCAAGAAAAAAGATTCAGAATCCTTGTCAAGTGTCGGGTTACTGGACATGGAGGACCAGTATCAACTTTTGAAGATCTGTTGCAAGTGCATAGAAAAACAGTTACCTTCAGCTGCCATGCATGCTATTCTTCAGCTCTGTGCAACACTGACAAAAGTCCATGCTGCTGCTATTTGTTTCCTTGAGTCTGGTGGTCTGAATGCATTGCTATCATTGCCGACAAGTAGCTTGTTTTCTGGGTTCAACAATGTGGCTTCTACAATAATTCGTCATATTTTGGAGGACCCTCACACCCTTCAACAAGCAATGGAATTAGAGATACGTCACAGTCTTGTCACAGCTGCTAATCGACATGCAAATCCCAGGGTTACCCCACGCAATTTTGTCCAGAATTTGGCATTTGTCGTATATAGGGACCCAGTGATATTTATGAAAGCTGCCCAGTCTGTATGCCAGATTGAGATGGTTGGAGATAGACCATATGTTGTTCTGTTAAAGGATCGTGAGAAAGAAAGGAACAAGGAGAAAGACAAGGACAAGGACAAGTCAGTTGATAAGGATAAAGCAACAAGTGCTGTCACTAAGGTAGTGTCCGGGGACACAGCTGCAGGATCTGCAAATGCTCAAGGGAAACAGTCTGAGTTGAATTCAAGAAACGTGAAATCTCACCGCAAGACACCACAAAGTTTTGTAACTGTTATAGAGCATCTCTTAGATCTGGTGATTTCCTTTGTTCTGCCACCCCGTCCAGAGGATCAAGCTGATGTTGTCTCTGGTAATGCCTTATCTTCGGACATGGATATTGACTGCAGTTCTGCAAAAGGGAAAGGGAAAGCTGTGTCTGTCCCACCTGAAGATAGCAAGCATGCTGCTATCCAAGAGTCTACTGCATCCGTTGCCAAAACTGCATTTTTCCTTAAGTTGCTGACAGATGTATTGTTAACTTACGCATCATCCATTCAAGTTGTTCTTCGTCATGATGCTGATCTGAGCAACATGCATGGTCTCAATCGAACAAGTGCCGGTCTAATTAGTGGTGGAATCTTTATCCATATCCTGCAGCATTTCCTTCCTCATGCTACAAGGCAAAAGAAAGAGAGAAAAAGTGATGGAGATTGGATGTATAAATTGGCAACAAGGGCTAATCAGTTCTTGGTGGCTTCATCTATTCGTTCTGCAGAGGCCCGAAAAAGGATTTTCTCTGAAGTCTGCAGTATATTTCTTGATTTCACAGATTCGCCTTTCAGCTCACAAAGCCCCAGTATCAAGAATGAATGTGTATGTTGATTTACTGAATGATATTCTGTCAGCCCGATCACCAACTGGCTCCTCGCTTTCAGCAGAATCTGCAGTTACATTTGTTGAAGTTGGTCTTGTTCAGTCATTATCGATAATGCTTCAAGTTCTTGATTTGGATCACCCTGATTCCACAAAGATTGTTACTGGTATTGTTAAGGCCCTGGAACTGGTCAGTAAGGAACATGTTCATTCAGCAGATAATGCAAAAGGAGAGGACTCGTCAAAGATTGCTTCTGACAGCAACAATGTGAATTCATCATCTAATAGATTCCAGGCTCTTGATATGACTTCTCAGCCCACGGAGATGGTTACTGATCACAGGGAAACATTTAATGCTGTCCAAACTTCACAAAGTTCAGATTCAGTGGCAGATGAGATGGATCATGACCGTGATATGGATGGTGGCTTTGCTCGTGATGGTGATGATGATTTTATGCATGAGATGGCTGAAGATGGAACTGGTAATGAATCTACAATGGAAATCAGATTTGAAATTCCACGCAATAGAGAGGATGATATGGCTGATGATGATGAGGACACTGATGAAGATATGTCTGCAGAGGATGGTGAGGAGGTTGATGAAGATGATGAAGACGAAGATGAAGAGAATAACAATCTGGAGGAAGATGATGCCCATCAGATGTCTCATCCTGACACAGATCAGGAAGACCGTGAAATGGATGAAGAAGAATTTGACGAGGATCTGCTAGAAGAAGAAGATGATGAAGATGAGGATGAGGAAGGAGTCATCCTTCGGCTGGAGGAGGGATTAATGGCATTAATGTGTTTGACCACATTGAAGTATTTGGTGGGAGCAACAATTTATCTGGGGATACACTGCGTGTGATGCCTCTGGACATTTTTGTACAAGAAGGCAAGGCCGGTACCTCCATATACAATCTTCTTGGCAGGGCTAGTGATCATGGTGTTCTTGATCACCCACTACTTGAAGAGCCTTCTTCAGCATTGAATTTTTCACATCAAGGGCAACCAGGTATCTCTCACCTCCATTAAAACCTACCCCATGTCATGAAATTGTGTTTTTCATTTGTAAAGAACCTGCTATTATTATGTACCTAATCTTCCTAGCCTGCTACTGGTAGTAGCATGTATGTAGTGTCATGTCTTCCATACATGATTGATTCATATTATTATTATTATTATTTTTTCAGAGAATCTTGTTGAGATGGCTTTCTCTGATCGAAACCATGAAAGTAGCTCCTCCCGTTTGGATGCTATATTCCGCAGCTTGCGAAATGGACGCAATGGACACCGTTTTAATATGTGGCTAGATGATGGTCCGCAACGCAATGGATCTGCTGCCCCTGCAGTACCTGAAGGCATTGAAGAATTGCTGATCTCTTATTTGAGGCGGCCCACTCCTGAACAACCTGATGGCCAGAGAACACCTGTTGGTGGTACTCAAGAAAATGACCAGCCCAACCATGGATCAGAAGCTGAGGCAAGAGAAGAAGCACCAGTTCAGCAAAATGAGAACAGTGAAAACACATTGAGTCCTGCTGATCTGTCAGAAAGTGCTGGTCCTGCACCTCCTGACAGCGATGCACTTCAAAGAGATGTGTCCAATGCAAGTGAGCATGCTACAGACATGCAGTATGAACGTAGCGATGTTATAGCACGTGATGTTGAAGCAGTGAGCCAAGCAAGCAGTGGCAGTGGTGCTACTTTAGGGGAGAGCCTGAGAAGTTTGGAGGTTGAAATAGGAAGTGTTGAAGGGCATGATGATGGTGACCGGCATGGAACTTCAGGAGCCTCAGAACGATTACCTTCGGGTGATAATCAAGCAGCTGCTCGATCACGAAGGCCGTCTGGAAATGCTGTGCCAGTAAGCAGTAGAGACATGTCTCTGGAGAGTGTTAGTGAGGTTCCTCAAAATCCAGACCAAGAACCTGACCAGAATGCTAGTGAGGAGAATCAGGAGCCTATCAGAGTCGTAGGTGCTGACTCAATTGATCCTACATTTTTGGAGGCTCTTCCTGAGGACTTGCGAGCTGAAGTTCTTTCTTCACGTCAAAATCAAGTGACTCAGACTTCTAATGACCAACCTCAAAATGATGGTGATATTGATCCTGAATTCCTTGCTGCACTTCCCCCTGATATAAGAGAGGAGGTGCTAGCTCAACAACGTACTCAAAGGTTACAACAACAATCACAAGAATTAGAAGGACAACCAGTTGAAATGGATGCCGTTTCAATCATTGCAACATTCCCTTCAGAAATTCGGGAAGAGGTATAGCTGTTTTCAATACCTGTCCCATTTCAGATGTTTTTCTCTAACTGTTCTGTTATGGTCTCTTTGCTAATTTATTCTAATGCAGGTGCTTTTGACATCTCCTGACACACTATTAGCTACACTCACGCCTGCACTAGTTGCTGAGGCCAACATGTTAAGGGAGAGATTTGCTCATCGGTATCACAGTAGCTCCCTTTTTGGTATGAGCTCCAGGAACAGGAGAGGTGAGTCTTCCCGACGTGACATAATGGCAGCAGGACTTGATAGAAACACTGGTGATCCCTCGAGGTCAACTAGCAAGCCAATTGAGACTGAAGGTGCTCCTCTTGTTGATGAAGATGCCCTTAAAGCTCTTATTCGATTACTTCGAGTTATTCAGGTAATATTACTGTTTCTTCTATACGCCCTGTTTTGTCATGGAATGCTGGGAATACTCTATGTAATTACCTCTCCCATTATTATTTACAGCCTCTATACAAGGGTCAGCTGCAGAGGCTTCTCGTGAACCTTTGTACTCATCGGGATAGCAGACAGGCCTTGGTTAAAATTCTGGTGGGCATGCTTATGCTTGATCTGCAGGGTTTTTCAGAGAAATCAACAGATGCACCTGAGCCACCGTTTAGATTGTATGGATGCCATGCAAATATCACTTATTCACGTCCTCAATCTTCAGATGGTAATTGATTTTTTTCCATCTTTCTTCAGTACTTTTAGCAACTTATGTTCCCCAATTTTCTGGTCGCTGCATTGTATATTAATGAATGCATTTTATTTGTTGCTTTAAATAGGTGTTCCTCCATTAGTCTCACGCCGTGTGCTTGAAACGCTGACAAACTTGGCAAGAAGCCATCCAAATGTTGCTAAACTCTTGCTTTTTCTTGAATTCCCTTGCCCATCATCAAGATGTCACTCCGAAGCACATGATCAGAGGCGTGGCAAGGCTGTTCTTTTAGAAGATGGTGAAGAACAGAAAACCTTTGCACTTGTTCTTCTGTTAACCCTGTTGAATCAGCCACTTTATATGAGAAGTGTCGCTCATCTTGAACAGGTGAACTATCTTTTCTTTTGGGTATTTCATTTAACTTTTTGGCTTGCATTTTTTCTTATTATTTTGTAACATGTGCAGTTGTTAAACCTTCTTGAAGTTGTCATGCATAACGCTGAGAATGAAATTAATCAAGCTAAGCTAGAAGCATCATCTGAGAAGCCATCTGCACCTGAGAATGCAGTGCAAGATGGTAAAGATACCTCCAACATTTCCGAATCATATGGATCTAAGTCGAATCCTGATGATGGTGGCAAAGCCCATGCTGTTGACAAGAAGAGTAACTTGCAAGCTGTTTTGCAAAGTCTTCCCCAACCAGAGCTTAGATTGCTATGTTCATTGCTTGCACATGATGGGTATGTGCGTCAGTGATTTTCTTCAGTGATTTGTACAGTTGTTGAATTTTGCTAATTCATAATCCACCAACTTCCATATCCTCTTTGGCTGTTATAAAACCGCTCTACTTTGCGGTTCAAGGAAAAAAAAATATGAGAACAATGCTCTTTCTTTTGTCCTTTTTAATGTCCTATCAGTTATCTTACATCAGTTTTTTTCCTTGTATTCTTTTTTTTTCTTACCTAATGTGATGGTGGATGGGCCCTTTTGTCATTTTCAGATTGTCAGACAGCGCTTATCTCCTTTTAGGTGAAGTTTTGAAAAAGATTGTGGCTCTGGCCCCTTTCTTCTGCTGCCATTTCATAAATGAGCTTGCACGTTCAATGCAAAACTTGACAATTTGTGCAATGAAGGAGCTTCGTTTGTATGAGAATTCTGAAAAGGCTCTTCTTAGCTCTTCATCAGCCAATGGTACTGCAATTCTTAGAGTTGTGCAGGCTTTGAGTTCTCTTGTCACTACTCTTCAAGAGAGAAAGGATCCTGAACAGCCTGCTGAAAAGGACCATTCAGACGCAGTTTCTCAGATTTCTGAAATTAACACAGCATTGGATGCTTTGTGGTTGGAGTTGAGCAACTGCATAAGCAAAATAGAATGCTCTTCAGAGTATGCATCAAATCTAAGTCCTTCTGCAAGTGCAGCTACATTAACAACAGGAGTAGCACCTCCATTGCCTGCAGGAACTCAAAACATATTACCATATATAGAATCATTTTTTGTGACATGTGAGAAATTGCGTCCTGGGCAACCTGATGCTGGACAGGAGGCTTCAACTTCTGATATGGAAGATGCTTCAACATCTAGTGGTGGGCAGAGATCATCTGCCTGCCAAGCCAGTCTTGATGAGAAGCAAAATGCTTTTGTGAAATTCTCAGAGAAGCACAGAAGATTGTTGAATGCATTCATCCGTCAAAACCCTGGATTGCTGGAAAAGTCATTCTCGCTGATGTTGAAAATTCCTCGTCTGATTGATTTTGACAACAAACGTGCATATTTCCGGTCTAAAATCAAGCATCAGTATGATCATCATCATCATAGTCCTGTTAGAATTTCTGTGCGCCGTGCATATATTCTTGAGGACTCCTACAATCAGCTTAGGATGCGCTCTCCTCAGGACTTGAAGGGTAGACTCACTGTTCATTTTCAAGGAGAAGAAGGAATTGATGCTGGTGGGCTGACAAGGGAGTGGTACCAGTCGCTATCACGAGTCATTTTTGACAAGGGTGCCCTTCTATTTACGACGGTGGGGAATGATTTGACGTTTCAACCAAATCCTAATTCTGTGTATCAAACTGAGCACCTCTCATACTTCAAATTTGTTGGACGAGTGGTGAGTTCTGGTGCTCCTATTTATTATGTGCTTGTATATTACGTAATGTCAGTATTATTCTAGTTTCTGAAGTTTACATTACACCAGGTTGGCAAAGCTCTCTTTGATGGCCAGCTTTTAGATGCCCATTTTACTAGATCTTTCTACAAACACATACTTGGTGTCAAGGTTACATACCATGACATTGAAGCCATAGATCCTGCGTACTACAAGAATTTGAAATGGATGCTTGAGGTATGCTTTACTCTGCTTACACAAGTTATGTGGCATGTTCCTTGTAAATTTGTCTGACAATTGATCATTCATATGTAACCTTCTCTGTGTTCTGTTTGTAGAATGACATAAGTGATGTTTTGGATCTCACCTTCAGCATGGATGCAGACGAAGAGAAACTGATACTGTATGAGAAGGCAGAGGTATTTGCTGTTCCTATGTTATATGTGCTTATGCCTTAATCTTTTCTATGATCTAAGTCCTAAGTTATCTTTGCAGGTCACTGATTGTGAGTTGATTCCTGGAGGGCGTAACATCAGGGTTACTGAGGAGAATAAGCATGAATATGTCGACCGGGTAGCAGAGCATCGATTGACCACTGCAATCAGGCCTCAGATTAATGCCTTCCTTGAAGGATTTAATGAACTCATTCCACGGGAGCTGATATCTATCTTTAACGACAAAGAGCTTGAACTTCTGATTAGTGGTCTTCCAGACATTGACTGTAAGTTTTGCAATTATATGGTTTGTTTAGTCTAGTTATGTTTTTGATCTAATAATTGACCTGTTTTACCTGAATTGCTTTTAGTGGATGACTTGAAAGCAAATACAGAATATTCTGGCTACAGCATCGCCTCTCCAGTCATCCAGTGGTTCTGGGAAATCGTTCAGGGGTTCAGCAAGGAAGATAAAGCTCGGTTCCTCCAGTTTGTCACTGGCACTTCAAAGGTATGCTGGTGGCTCGTTCCCTGATTCCTTGCAGCACTGATTCGTTTCTTGATTGTCATCCCAGTTCACTTCTTGCAAGCTTACAGTTTGTTTACTGCCACATTAGAATCAATGGTGCTACACCATGTTATGCTTACGATTTGCGTTTATCTGTAGGTACCATTGGAAGGTTTTAGTGCACTTCAAGGGATCTCTGGGCCACAAAGGTTTCAGGTACACAAGGCCTATGGCAGCACGAACCATCTGCCTTCAGCTCATACTTGGTAACCTATCTGCTCATTTTGCTTCGTTTCACGTATCGTGAAAGATTTTGCAGACAGCATTATTTGCCTTATTTGCCTAGTTTACTGACACAAGGCCATCTCTGCCGATTTCAGTTTTAACCAACTAGACTTGCCTGAGTACACATCCAAAGAGCAGCTCCAGGAGAGGTTACTGTTGGCGATCCACGAAGCAAATGAAGGTTTCGGATTTGGCTAATCAGTCATACTGGTGTTTGTCTGTGCCCAGCAGTGAGAGTCTGTACAGATACTGAGAATTGCAATAGGCGAGCAGCACGTGTGCTGATCCTTTACATTCTGAACTCTACTTGGCTGCCAAGCTCCTTTCAAATCGATAGATGAGAGTAATAGCCCGGGAGAGGTTGTCCAGGATAGAAGAATATCCATGGGAGAGGTACTGTTGACAGATAGCGTCTATTTTGTGTTCATAATATTCATTTCTTTTTAGCTTCTTTCTTTCGTTGCCCGTTCGTAGTTTTTGCCTTACATTGGACGTTGCTCCGAAGATTTTTCCCTGCCTGGTGTAAGCTGTAACCGAACATCATGTCAAATGCAAGTTATCTTACGCTGGAGTGTTACCTCACCCTAATCTGTTTGCAAAGAGCTACTTATTATCCCTAATAATAAAGGTAAAATTTCTCTCAATCTATTTTTTGGTTTGTCTCCTTAACTACCCAGGCAATGGAGAGTTTCTTCACTCCAGATTTGTATATATAACCCATGCTTATATGTGTTAAAATAGCTCTTGTCTAGTATGATATGGAGTCAAATTTCAAAACATATTGGGTTATGTATGTTATCCGAACAACATAAGCTATGTCCATATGTGTTATAATCTTCAATTAAGCTGAATATAAATAGGTTTGTAATCCTAACCTAACACACTGAATATCCAGTTTTGATTTGATTTCTTAATAATTTTTTGTTTGTTTCTTTAAATACAATTTTATACGTCAGTCTTTTCTCCGTGTCTAGAGTCCGACTTCATTTTGGGCTTTTTTTTTTTTTAACTTTTCAATTTTGGTTTGCATCTATTCCTTTCTAGTATGATTTTAGGTCGTGAGTTTGATTTTGATTTTCATTCGGACCAAGACTGGTTGTGTGTCTATTTTTCTCTCCGAATTGATTGCGTCTGCTTTTTTTTTCTTTTGTGTGTTTAGCATCTACACTCTCTGAATTGATTACGTCTATTTTTTTTCTATGTTCAACATCTACACTTTCATAGTTTATTTTTAACTTTCTCATCTCAATATATAAATATTCCTTTTTTTTTTTTTCCTATTTTCATCTCTTTTTTTCTCTGGATCGTTTCTGTCTCCCGCTTGTGGTATTGGATACGTCAAGGAAAGTGTCACCTGTTTCCTTAACTGCTTTTGGGTATTATCTTTGTTTATTTTTAGAATAAAGATAAGTAACAAACATATATTGCGGGTCTTTAAAAAGAGAGAAAATTTTAGAATATTTTTTTGTCCATCCATTTTTCTATCCATCTGTATCCAACTAGACAACATCCGGTAGGAAAGTAGTTACTCCCTCTTTATTTTCAACATAACAGCACAGCCACGCACAGCACTCTCGTAACGGGTTATTGGACGTCGGGAGCACCCAAATTAATTTTGCAACTAACGAACGCAGTTAATTATTGAATAAAATATCATCCGCGTTGTGCTCTCTCCGTGATTCTCGGATCCGGATAATTGGTAGCCTCGATATCGATGTATACGTAAATTAAAAAGAGAGGATATACTAGTAAGCAGCCATGGCCGATGAATGTAAAGTGAGTATGTGGATATACGTTATAATATGTATCAACAGATGGCTGTATTGTATGTGCATGTACTCTTATACGTCTACTCGTATATGCATCAGTAGTTGCCAGAATTAGATGTATGTGCTTCATTCACATCGGTGTATATATGCATTTTTATTTTGGAATGGAGGATGTACGAGTATATACTTTTCTCAAGAGTACATGTGAGTACATGTTGATACTTGATACTAGTTTGAGAGAGAGTATGGATGTATAACAGAATATATAATTTTGTATACCAGAATATTTAATTTTTTAATGGAAAGTAAAACATAGGTAGAGAGTATCAATACATACTTTTTTTAGAATATCACTACATACTTTTAATTTGGTAGTATATATACATACAATCTTTAAAAAAGAGGACATGTATATACCAGAATGGAAAGTAAAACATAGGTAGAGAGTATCAATGTAAGGAGTGTAGATACAATCTTTAAAAAAGAGGACGTGTACATACAATCTTTAATTTGGCAACCACCAAGAGAATAAGCAATCACGCAGCGAGAACGATCACTAATGCCACTAGATGCAAGAACTCACAAGCAATGCACTGGAATCTCTCCCAATCTCTCTTTGGATGCAGGCAATCAAACAAGATGAGAGGGAGGAGGTTGGCTCAGCTCTAGGGTACTCAAGAATGATCAAAATGTGCAAGAGAGTCTCCAAGCCGGCCAACATGCTTATATAGTCACCACACAAACAATCCAACCGTTAAGTTCTAGGTGGGGCTGACTCGGGGTCATCGGACGCTCAGATGCCAAGCATCGGACACGTCCGACGCCCATCCCCGAGCTCCGGATCATTGCCACGTGTCTTGTTTGAATTTAGCCGTTACCAGCACAAGACCGAGGTGGCGTCGGGCGCCAGTGCCTAGCAATCGAACGCGCGTCGACGCGCTACAAGACAACGGTATGAAACCGCGCGCGTCAGATGCCCGACACCGGATGCTGTCCGCTCCTCCGGACGCTATGCAGAGAGCTTCAAAACTTGGCACACACCCATCGGACGCCCCAGCGTCCGATGAACGCTGCGCTCATGCACAGACACATTTTCGCTTTGTACCGGACGCGCAGGCGAATAGTCATCGGACGCTCCGATGCACACTCCGTGTAACGCCAACCTTCACAGGGTCATCGGACGCGTCCGACGCTTCGTGACCCGGCGTCCGATGCCCCTGCAAGAGCTCCTTTCACTCAAATCCCAACACCCTTGCTCTCATGTGCCAACACCAAAGTGTCTCACCACTTGTGCGCTTGTGTTAGCATTTTTCAAATGAATTTTGCAAGAGTTAAGGTTAGCACACTAGGTTCTAATACAATGCATGAAGTAAAACACTTAGTGGCACTTGGATAACCGTATTCGACATGAGATTACTCCTCTTAATAGTACGGTTATCAATTCTAAATGTACTCACTCTCTATGGTGTCTTGAGTACCAAAAGCAAATGGCTTTATAGATTATACTTTTGCCTTGAGCCCATTTGCCTCCTTCCTTTCACCTCTTTCTCACTTGGAGCGTGTTGACGGTCGTTATCGTACAAATCTAACCGTCAACTAGCCATGGAAAAGGATGCAAATGCGATCACCAAAGTAGATATAGGGTTACACTAACAGAATTCTATGAGCTTTGGTGTTTCACTGTTTCTACAGGTGTAAACTGGAAAAGATGCAATCCTAGGAGTTTATCGGAACATAGAACGGAAAATCGGGCGCCACGGCAACATAGGAAGGATTTAGAAGGGACTAGAAACGCCGAAGCAGAGGGCCGAGGGCCACCGTGCCGACCAACCGGTGCAGGCTTGGGCTGGCCGGGTGCGGGCTCGGCCCCGGGCGGCCCGCTTCGCCCAGTTTGCTCCACCGCCTTTGAGGATCAATCTCAGCCGTCCGCCAATGTCGGTTTCATTCGATGGCTCACGATCATCGCCCAGGCCTATAAAAGGAGGGCAAGATCTCCCCGGGAGGGAGGCACATTCATTCATTCCTCATTCGAAGTCCGATCATCAGCCAGAAACCCTAATCAGAGCTCCTTAGCAGGGCCTAGATAACTAGTTAGAACTAGAGGAAGGCAAGCGAAGGTTTGGATTACCGGAGCCATCAAGAGCTTGGATTTGGTATAGTTCTTACCTCCTCTCACCTTTGTTCTCTATCATTATATAGTTATATGATTGCTACAATTGAATTGATGAATACTTATCTACTTATATTCATAGTTATATTGTTCTTTATCTATTGTGGTTATATGCTTAGTATAGCTAGATTGACATTATACTTATTCATAGGTTCGTATAGTGCTCATCTAATTGATCGTTGGGTGAGTGGTAAACATTATGTAAGCATGGTACTTATACGTTGTTTATTTGCGAATACACCCTATAGACCGGGCTTGGTAGATCGCGGGTAGATCGCGGGTGTGACAATCCTGTTGAGTCCTATATAGTCCAAACCCCGTTTATAGGCACAGTAGGGGTTTTGTACGAAGGAAGGGCGTGCTATGTTCTCAAACTTTCCTAGTATGTCCACTATAAATAGATGTAATGCTAACCTTAGCTATGACTACTAAGTGTACTGCACTAACCATAATATGCATTGACATGTAGCTAGGAATAACACAGGAATATCTCTTGATGTTCTGCTAGTAACCCTAATGATATAGGTAGGAGTCTCTATCTATCTATGCTGATGATTTATACTTATCTTTATCATTTATCTTGTGACTTACCCCCCTGCATTGAGTAGTGAGGACATGGTTATGCCTATCCATTACACTCTAGGTTATCACGCTACCCTTACACGAGTGCCATATAGACCTTCCTTTGGGAAAATATAAATGACAACCTGGTAATACTCCGGGTAAAATGCTACAATGGTATTTGATCTGTGCACTTGCGGATACTATTTCTATATTCTGAATGGTGGCATGATTTAATACCACATCTCTTGGTGTTATGCTGGGGATGACAACTTGGCATTCTAGTAGCGATGCTCTGCTTACAAGTATTTTTAGTGCCATTGCTAGAGATAACATTAAGAGGTGTCAACAAGCATTTTTGGCGCCGTTGCCGGGGAAGGCAATTGGCGAGTAAAGGAATAGCGATAGACCTAACAAACTAATGAGATAGAGAAAACCATAGACCCCTACTCAATGCAGGCTTACCATTGTGCTTTCTATCTTTGTGATATCTTATGCAGGGTAATGAATGAGTGGTTTTGATCTGCCAGATAACTACGTTGAAAATCCAGAGAAACTCTTTTGAAGAAGGAAATTACAGCAAGTGAGGGATATCTTTGAATCTCCATTAAAGACACCCACTGTTGAGGTTCGTTCTTTGGAGGAGCAAGCTCCTATAAGTGAAGAAGAAGAGCAACAAGAAGGCAACTTAGCACCAGCTTTTGAGGAAATGGCTGATAAGTCACTGCGCGAGTTTTCCGCTCCAACCACCAACAACATCCGCACTGGACCTAACGTCAAAGTTGGGGAGAATGGATTCGAGCTCAAGCCAGCTCTTATCACCATGGTGCAATCCAACTTGTTCTGTGGAAAAGCACATGAAGATGCAAGTGCTCGTCTCCAACACTTCCTAGAGATTTGTAGCACTTTCAAGATGAAGGATGTACCAAGAGATGCCACCCTGCTGCGTCTATTCCCATTCTCATTGTTGGAAAAGGCAAAGCAGTGGTTCTACGCTAACAAGAACAATCATACAACTTAGGACAAGTGCTCCACAGCTTTTCTATCAAGGTTCTTTTCTATGGGTAAGACAAGTGCCATAAGGGGGAAGATTTCAAGTTTCCAGCAACAACATGACGAGTCAGTCCCAGAGGCATAGGAACGCTTTCAAGACTACGTATCAGAATGTCCTCATCATGGGATGGAGAATTGGCTCCTCATGCATACTTTCTATCATGGGCTCAGCAACAGCACCCGTAACAACGTTGGTGCTGCTGCTGGAGGTGCATTTATGTCATTGACCATACCACAAGCTACTGCTCTTATGGAGAAGATGGCCTCCAATCAAGATTGGAGTGAAGAGCGTCAAACAACCCGCAAGAGGAGTGGAGGAATGCACCAGCTCAAGAAGGTAGACATGTTGTCTGCCAAGATAGATCTGCTTATGAAGAAGCTGGAACAGAAGGCCAGTCTGAAACAAGACGTCATGCACATTAATGATTCATGCATGACTTGTAAATTATATGGCAATATGGGACACTCAGGCAACTGCTGCCCTGAGACCCGTGAGGATGTGAACTTCATCAACAACAACAACAACAACTATTGTCCTCAAAATCAAGAATGGAATCAACAAAGGCCCAACTACCAAGGTAATTTCCAAGGTAACTTTCAAGGCACTAATTATAATAGCTATGCTCAATTGCCTTTGAGAGAAGTGATCTCCAACCGAAATAAAATTATGGAGACTTTATCTAGGAAGGTGGCATCCAATGATAAAATGCTAGAAAATATAAACACTAAAATGGATAGCTTTACCTCTACTATTAAGAACCAGCTTGGCTTCAATAAAATAATAGAACAGCAATTAGCTCAGCTGACGGCCGCTGTTCCACTGACCAATGAAGGTAAGATTCCAGGGCAACCTCTAGAGCCCGAGACCGCAAATCTTGTTGATGTATATGCAGGTTACTATGTTGAAGCATCATTAGGATGAAAGGATGAGTCCATACCACCCAAGAGAGGAGATCTAGGGAGACCTGTGATCCCCATCTCTATTGGGCAGCATGACTTCCCGGAAGTTGTCTGCGATCTAGGCGCCAGTGTCAACATCATACCTAAGGTAATCCTTGACCAAGTCTTTCCATGGGCATCTTTGTTGTACACGAATATGTGTTTGCAGCTCGCAGATCAGACAGTTAAGCACCCTGAAGAAATCTTGGATGACGTGTGCATACGAATCGGAAGATCATATGTCCCTGTAGACTTTGTAGTTCTGGATACCGGCAGAGATCCTAAGAGTCCAATCATTCTTGGCTGACCATTTCTGAGTACTGTAAAGGTTGTCATCTACATGGACAGTGCAAAGATTTATTTCACCATCAAGGGCAATAAAGAAAAGTTCAGTTTTAAGAACAAGACCCTTGAAGCTCCTGTAGATCCAAGAGGAGCTTACTTCCCAGTCAAGCCAACAATTGAAGAAACCAAGAAGAAGAATTCAAATGGAAAGAGAAAGAACAAGAGTAGGAGGCAAGTGAGAATGCAAGTCCAAGTAGTGAAGGCTGTTGAGTATAAGCATGACCACCTCTTAGCTTCACCATTCCTAATCAAGAGGGAGGATCCCGGCATACCAACCATCGACTGCACTATTGAACAATACTCCTACAATACTTTCTGCGACACCAGATCAGCTGTCAACATCATGTCTAAAAAGGTATATGACTTATTATTCGATACACCTCTATACCCTACCCATATACAGCTGCAGCTGGCGGACAACACAACGAGATTTCCGGAGGGAGTAGCAAGGGACATCATGGTCAAAATCCACACCCACTACGTCCCGACCGACTTCATGATTCTAGATATGGGAGAAGAAGATGAGATACCCATCATCCTTGGGAGGCCGTTCCTTAACACCACCAACGCGATCATCTATAATGGATCAGGCCAAGTCCACTTCCAATTCCCAGGAGAGAAGGTACGCTGTCAATTTAAAGATTATAACTCTCCTGGATTAGCAGCTTTCACCCTGTCCAAGAAGAGACGTCAGCGCCGGAGGAATCGCTCCCAAAAGAGTAATGTTGAAGAGGAGGCAATCAAAGAAGAATCTACAACACCTAAGGAACATCTGCAACCTACGAGGGTATGGAAAGAAAAGGTAACCTCCTCAACTGAGTCATTATCATCAGGAGGTCCAGCGTCAGGGTCTCCATCCTCGGGATCCGATGAAGCACCCCAGGAGTGACGACGACGAGAAGTCTTGTCCGGAGGACAATAAACTCTGAACCCTTGCCATAAGGTAACAATGGTAGTTATCTATTTATTTTTCTCGCACTTTTAAATTCATAGTTAGTTTTCATCATCCATATAGAAAATAACAAAAACATTTGGAAAACCTCAAAGCCCCATGTGACATCCTGCGGTGCAAGCTAAAGGAGTGTTCACTGTGGTGGCCTAAAAATAAAATAAAAATTAGCATGCATGTTTCCTTTCTGTTCAATAAATAGAAAATCAAAATATTTCTATATTCTAAATGGTGGCATGATTTAATACCACACCCCTTGGTGTTATGCTTTGGGGATGATAACTTGGCATTCTAGTAGCGATGCTCACACAAGCATTTTTAGCGCCGTTGCTAGAGATAACATTAAGAGGTGTCAACAGAGCGTTTGTGGTCATCACCATCCATCATATTGCTCCATCTTGAGTGGACCATCCAAGCTAAAGCTACACACATGCTTATCAAATGGATTAGTCCAAGGTTTCATCAATTAGCCAAAACCAAACTAGGACTTTCAATCTCCCTCTTTTTGGTAATTGATGAAAACCTTCACAAAGATACGATTTAATAACGAATTTGGTTTTACACCACTTGTCCAAGCATTAAGTCCTTACTTGAAAGGTATGGACAAGTTATGCAAAACCGATTTGGTAGTATTAGCTCTCCCTATATGTGTACTAAGAGTTTGGATTAGAAGCTTTGCACACATATTGGATTAGAATTGTGGGAGAGCCATTACTACCAAAATGATGCTAAGGTTTATAGAATGGACCTTTAAAGCATGATTCATTTGAGTGCGCTATTTGTCAACCTTCCTTAGCACCAAGACTAGCTAGAATCATCACAAGCTAGAAACCAATTGAGATCATCATTAAAAGCATGGTTTCTAGATAATACTTTGAAACACACTTGAATAGATCAAGAGATGCCACTTTTAGCTCGATCCTATGCATGCTAGTTATTATTTCATCAACTAAATTCTAAGTCTAGCGTACATCACACAAGCAAGAGAGATACCACTTGTAAGATAAATTAGTCAATCAACTACAAGTATAATGCAAGCAATCATATGAATATACACATCCAAATGCAATCAATCATGTTCATGAGCTTGCACCCCCTACTCGTGTGCTTCAAAAAGTTTTGATCCCTTTCCATTCTTTAATCTTTCATCTTTGCATTCTCTCCCTCTTGAAGTATGCTATCTTTGTATTCTCTCCCCCTTTGTCATCAATGACCATAAAGGGATATGATCATACTTGGTGTAGACTTGAAATCATAGAGAGTGGTTGGAGTAGAGAGATGATCACTTAAAGTTGAGGATCATTTGTTTTCATAAGCTTCCTTCTCTTGTGCTTCAAACTAGTAAATTTGCATAAGTAATTTAGCTCAGTTTGAACCAATGACAAGCTTCTTCATAAGCTCCACATAAGCTTTAGATGTAGGTTGAGATAAAGGCACAAGCTTCATTGCCTTGGTGAGGAATCCAAAAATACCACATACCTGAGGGACTTGAGAGTGTCATACAATGAAACTCTGAGCTTTATTTTGAAAATCCATAAAAACTCCAGGAACTTGGTTGAACAAAAGAGCTTGAGACATAATGCTTGACTTGATCTTTCTGTCTTTCAACTGCTCATGATTAAAAGTGAAGGATGTTAAGCTCCATGGCTAAAGGTAATATGGGTAAGTATGAAAGTCAGAATGGTTCACTCTAAGTTTGAAGGAGAATTTTTATCTGAAAGCATGTGTGCTCTTGAGAAGTTTAATATTGCAGCAACTCTTGATCCATTTAGAAGAGAGTAGTTTGCTAAGGGACTAGCAAAGGTTAAGCTTGGGGGAGTTGTTGATGGCTGTTATTACCAAATCTATAGGTCAACCAAACACCAGAGAGGGTACATTCGAGATCACCATCATAGGAATAGGGGTTACACTAACCGAATTCCATGAGTTTTGGTGTTTTATCATTTCTGCAGGAGAATATCGGAAAAGACGCAAACCCAGAAGCATATCGGAGCAAGGAATGCACAAACGGATGGCATGGCAACTCAGGAACACTCTAGAAGACACCAGAAGGCACCACACCGAAGGGGAGGCCGAGAGGGCCCAGGGTGGGACCGGCCAGTCCCACCCCAGACCGGTCGGTCTGCACTAGGGCCCATCTTCGGCCCGCTTCGCCCAGGTTGCTCCACCACCTTTGAGGAGAGATCTCAGCCGTCCGCCAATGTCGGTTTGATCCGTGGTTCACGATCATCGCCCAGGGCTATAAAAGAAGGGCAGGACCCCCCTAGGAAGAGAGCCCAGAACCCTAATTCATTATTTCCTCTCTCAGAGAGAGCGAAGGGTTCCATCCTCAAAGAATTAGATTAGAACTCCAATACTTCAAGTTCTAGTTAGGCATTAGCTAGCAAGGTTTCAGTAGAGTTGAGCTACGCTTAGGATTCTAGAGTCGTCATTCAGGAGGTTGGTATAGCTTTGTATCCCTCTCTTTATTATGACTTTGTTCTTAATTATTATGTTTCAGTTTATTAGGCTCCTAGTTTATTCTAGTGTTTTGCTTGATATAGTATTGATTGATGATGAACTATCTCATATGATCGTAAAGCGCTTAGCTCATTACTCGAGTGGGTTAAGTGGTAGAAATTATGTAACCATGGTGCTTAGATATGCTCTACCTACGAATGCACCTTGTAGGCTGGGTTTGGTGGTAGATCGCGGGTATGACATTCCTGTTGAGTCCTATGTATTCCACCCTCCGTTTATAAGACTAGCAGAACGCGGTTGCGAAGGAGGAGCATGCTATGTTCACAAACCTCCCTAGTGATGTTCCTTGTGGGTACTTTAGAGTCATCAATGCTATAGATGAAAGTAATGTACTAGAGTAGATGCAAAGACTTAGTAAATCTGACACTACATAGGAATTCAATCTCTTAACTAATCTCCTGTTTTTGCCTTGCTATATCAGAGAGTTTCTAATTCTATCTCTGAGTGATTTATCATTGCCCTACACTTATCATATATATATATATCTATTTGGCTTACCCCTGCATAAGTATGTCCTTGTCATGAGGATTCTATCTAAGTATGTATACACATCAATATTCTCTAGCTGTCCTTTCCCATGGGATTAAATAAATTCAACAATTGGGTTAACTCCCAGTAAAATGCTACAATGGTATTTGATCTATGCGCTTGCGGATACTCATTTATATTTAAGATAGTTGCATGATTTAATACCGCACCTCTTTCACCACTGCTGGGGATGACAACCCGGTGTTTTACATGGTGGCTTAAGAAGTGCCAACAAAGGAGCGTGGCATCTTGGGGGGCTGGCCCCATCGACGCCGACTTCGTGGTGTCAGGGCAGGGGCGTTTCCTCTTTCCCCTGATCTCCTGTGCAGCCATCGAGGCTGGACCCGTCCCGCTCGTAGCGGGTTGTGCGCCTTCACCGCCCGTGCCTCCGGAAGCCGTGGGCGCGGCAACGGCAGGTCGGGCGAACCGACCCCTCCCCTCGGAGGCCGCAGGCGCAATCTGCGGTGGGGTCGGAGCGAGTTGACCCTTCTCCTCCGGGAGCCACAATCGCTCGGTGGCTCCAAGGACGGACCACAGGACCCCATCACAAGCATGGCTCCCCGCGGTGCGGGCCAGCTCATCGAGGTCCGCGGGGTTGTGCCCCACCCGCTCCTCCTTTTCCTTCTCCCCTTCCCCGTCGCCGGGGACGGGGGCCCTCGAGCAGCCCGCCGCGCCGCTCTCGCCCTCCCCCTCGAGGAAGGATCGACGGCCACGAGCAGACCCGTCGGACCGGATGCTGAACTCCCCTCATCCGATTCTGTGAGAGGGGTCAGGTCCCGTTTCTCCCTCAGGCGGTTCTCCACCCTCTTCGCCTTGCGCTTCACCTTTTGGGCATGGCGAGCCTCAGAGCCGGCCACGTTCGCCGCTCGCTGCGCCGCCGTGCGAGGAAGAGGCACCGGATGCTCCTTCAGGGGAAGATCCGAGGGCTGGAATAGTGAAAGCAAATCAGGAAGGATTTGGAAGGAATAAGAGGGGTAAGGAAAATTCAAACAACTACACACTTACGAAATTCATGGAGCCGACGTCCGGCTTCATCGGGGGCTGGCCTGGCACTGGCGACTCCAAAGGAATCAGCGCGCTGGAGGCGTCTTTCGGGGCCGCCAGCAGGTTCTGGAGGTGCCTCGTAGTTGCGGTGGCCGAAAGCGGGCCACCCCGGAGCACGGTGCTAGCGAGCTCTGCGCTGGGAGCCATCTCCCACAGCTGGAGGTGGCGCGACATCAACGGCGCCACCCCTCGCCGGAGCCAGGCATCCACTATGCCCGCTCCGGTGAGACCGCAGCCCTGCAGAATCCTGATGGCCTCCAGGTGGTGCTCAAGCTTCTTAATCTCCTTGCGGTTCACCCCACGGCTCCACTCCTGCGGGCGCTCTTCCAACGTCACGCCGGAGAAGTCCGGGAGCGGCGCCTCCTCGGAGTTCTTGAGGTAAAACCACCCCGAATGCCATCCTCGATTCGACGTGGACATCTTCAAGTCCACGTACCACTTCACGCGCTCCCCGCGAAGAGCAATGCCGGCGCATCCCGCGGGAAGCGCGAGCTCTGGCAACCCCTTCTTCTCCTTCGCCCACCGCTTCTGCAGCTGTGCGGCGAAGTACTTCTAGAGGCCGTAATGGGGAGAGATCCCCAAGTACCCCTTGCACAACGCGACGAACGCTGCCATGTGCAGAATCCCATTTGGATTCAGGTGGTGGAGCTCGACGTGGAAGTGCTGGAGCACCCCGCGCACGAAGTCGTAAACGGGGAAGCCCAGTCTCGCTCATGGAAGGCCAGGAACGAGACGATGTACCCCATCGGCGGCTTTGGGGTGTCATCCTCGAGCGGCATGATCCACTCCCCCGCCTCCGTCAACGGGGGCAAAACCCCCTCCGCCACGAGGCGCTCCATCTCCGACACCGTCACGGTGTTGCGCGGCCATGGAAGCGCGTCTCCTCCAGCCATCACGAATCACGGTGGGTCACGGGAGGAGATGAGAGAGAGAGCCGGGCGGTGGCGGCGGCATAGCGGCGGAAGAAGCACGGGAAGCAGAGGAAGGCTCGGCGACTTTTCTGTTGGCTTCTGGTCGAAGGCACAAATGCGGTTGGGAAGCCCCTCTTTCCTCCCCCTGGTGTCTTTAAAGGAGGAAGCCGCCCGTTCGGCCACACTCCGAATCGTGGGCGGCGTGGCTCGAGCCCACCCGGGAACGAGGAGATGTGCGCACATTCCCTATTCGCCTTAACTCCGCTTCTCGGCCCCCGTGGCGTACGACTGTCAGCCCACGCGTGCTGACGGTTTCATCTCATCGCGTCAAAGTACTGTGTGGCCCATCATCAACTGGCTGTCTGCACAGTCTCGGGCTCCATGTTGACCACGCGGGAGGCAGGGCAGCGCGCCTACGGAGCAGACTGCGGCGAGTAGCCGTAATGATGACTGCTAGGGTCGGAAGGGAATCTAGAGGCGTCTTGTCCTCTTCCGGACCCTCTGCAAAAAACCCTAACCGGATCCGACTCTCCGGCTACTCCTTTGAACGGCACGAACGCCACCAAAATCAACAACAATGGAAATGCAAGCAACAGATTCAGATGTTCATGACAGATAATCTGGAGTAAGCACATTCATATTCCTGATTACAAACTAAAGTTAAGGAACGCCAAACCAGCGTCCCAGAGCACAAAATAATCGCCCTAGCGGCGCTATACAAAAGCCCTCGGCGTGGCTCTCCTACCCTAAGGCTTCCACCGGTGGCAGACGGAGCGCGAGCGCCGCATGGACTTTGTTCCTGAGGCGGCGACACCCTAGAAACAAGAAGACCATGGAGATCGACCCATAGGTGAAAGCCCGGCGCAGGGATGAAGCCACGCCGACTGGTAGGACCCCGCGACGCCTCAGGGAGCATCGCAGATCACCTCCTCCGCCGGCACCTCCTCCACGATGGCGTCAGCGGCGTTGAGGTACTGGCGCACCAGATGCTCCAGGTCCCCAACGCGCTCGCCCTCGGGGAGCTCGATGTAGCCCCAGAGATCGACCCGGGAGCGGTGGTGCGCCACCGCCGGCGTGAAACGCCACCCCCACGGCGAACGCCGTGGGACACCAGTCGCGGATGCGACCAAGCAAGCAACGACTCGGCCGCTCCGTCGAGAGCCCGGGAGCCGGGCGTAGGCCCTGATGGCCTCGACCGCGCAGGCACACGGCCTGGAGCTCGGCCTCCGGTTACGCCACGCGCCCCGTCGGCCTCCTCCAGGTCGGCCCGGGCGTCGTCCACCTCCTCCTCCTCGTGGCGTGGCGAGAACCGGCATTGAGGCGAGCCCCCTCGGCCGCGGACCCAGCTCCGGCCCCCTCTCCGGCGCCCTCACCGGCCCCGCGGTGCTCCAGCGGCCGGCGCCTCCGAAAAAGGAGGTGGCGGGGAATGGGCACGCTGGAGAGCACCACAAGAACGAAGATTCAAGATTAGTCAAGAAAGCCCTCTTTGATTAAAGATATGATTGAAGAAGAAAACCCTCTTCTTGGCCGGTCTCGCTGAGATTACCCCGGGATACGGCGGCGGCCCGGGGCGGCTCCTCCGACGAGCCCTCCGCCGGACGCTTCCCGCGGTCCATCTCTCTCTCTCTCTCATTCTCTACTGGACGATGGAAGAGGAAGGAGGAGTGGGAGAGGAGGCTAGCGGCTGAAACTCAGAACGACAGTGAGGAGCGGGATGAGTGACTCCACTCGCCCCGCGGCTCACCCTTTTATAGGCGGCCGACGCCTTGAGTGGATCTGAAAAAATGCCCCTCGGCATTCCACGTCGCCCACTACCTTGATCGTGGCATTATTAGCGCTGCGACGGAAAAAGTACCGTCGCGCCGTGCGCCCCGAGACGGCCCTCGCCAATGGCCGCGAAGCCTCTGAGCTCCGCCGCCTCGGGCACCCAAACGGGGCGTATAAAGACTGAAACGCCCCTATGCCAAAACGGGAAATCAGAAGGCGTAAGTCAAAATCGCTTACGGAACACGATCCTGTTCCGGCGCGTTACCAATGTCTATGGATGCACGCCACTCTTCGAAGGAAGGCTCGGGGGCTACGGTCGGCACTTGTTGTTGACACTTATTAATGTATAATTTTTATTAGCAATTATCCCTGCGTCATATATGAATATCTATTAGAATAGGGTTATTACTAATAATTTCCACGAGTTTTGGTGAATTGTGTATTTTTCAGGGAATTATCTAGAAAAGCTTAAAAGAGGGATTAAAGTGCATAATTATCATGAAACTTAACCGCGACAGAAAATATCGCCAACAGAACGTGGGAAGGATCTAGAAGACACCCGAGGCAGCGGGACCGGCAGAGAAGCCCTGGTGGGGCCGGGCGGCCCCCTGTGGCTAGGTTTCATCCCCCTTCTGGAAGCTTCCTCCACCGCCTCTGAGAAGTTATCTCAGCCCCTTGTTAAGTTGGTTTGATCCAACGGCGCGCATTCATCCCACCAGGCTATAAATGAAGGGCTAGACCCCCTTGAGAAGAAGCCAGATCAAGAGCTGAAGAGCCAGAGCATTAGACAGATATCCAATAGATCTAGGCTAGCAATCAAGATAGAGATTAGGGAGATAGAGTAGAGGAGTAGAGATTCGGAGGAGTCCCGGCCTGTCGGAGCTTCTTCGTAGCTGTATTCGTCTGGATTCAGCTCCCTCGCCCGGAGCTGCGTTCTGAGGTACTTTTGTATTCGCCATTCTGATTCAAGTAAGCAACTTGTTTTTATTCGTTCTTAAGTTTGCAACTCATATTATAATGAGTACTTTGATTTGGGTAGCTCCTAGGTCGAAGTAGTGATTCGTAGCACAGACGTGGTGTCTGGGCTATGGTTGCTTGTAGATGTTCCCTGATTAGCCGGATAGTGGTAGCTCGCGAAGGTGACTTTATAGCTGCGTTGAATCCTCTGTAGTCCACTTTCCGTTGATAGCACTAATAGGCTTATAGGTGCTTGGTAGAAGATTACTCTGTTTCTTCTCCTATTCGGGTTGCTTGCCCAGTTAGACGGTATTATACAAAGCTTACCGGTTGTCGGAACTAGAAGTCGTTAGCTATTTCCTCATTCTCTATAGTTTTTAGATTGTTTGTACCCTTTTAGATTAAGAGTTATAGACTTAGTCTACTGCTGTTCCTTTGGGTTCGATATTAAAACCGGGTTGATCTTGGTGAAGTGCTCGATCAAGATATATCTGTGCGCTTGCGGATAATCGATAATAATTAAAATATAGGGTGCGATTAATTTATACCAACAAGCATTTAAAGCGGGCGCCGTTGTTGGGAACGGTTTGCTGATTTTGAATTTAGTTTATCTTAATCTATTATTATCCTTTTATCTTGAAAAAGAAAAATATATAAAATAATATATTATATATGGAACACGAATCTCAACTTTTATATCAATACGGAGCACCATCGGGATCGTACCTCCAGCCAAAAGAATCATCTAAGCCTATTACATCATCTGGCTATGAGCTATGCCCGGGATTAATCAAATTAGTTCAGGAACATAATTTTTCTGGTAATTCTAGCGAAAACCCGTATTCCCATTTAACTGATTTTGAGCAAGCATGTTCATGTCTAAGTATTAAGGGCATGGCTGATGATACTTTAAGATGGAAACTCTTTCCGTTCTCATTAACGAGACGAGCTAAGAAATAGTATAATCGCCATGTTGGGAATAGTCAAGGAGATTGGGAAATATTACGGAAAAACTTTTGTCTTAAATTTTTCCCTATAGAAAAAGTTGCTAAACTTCGTTTTGAAATTATAGGATTTAAACAATTAGATAATGAATCGCTAGGCAAGGCTTGGGATCGTTTTTGATGGCTTTGTGAATTCTGGACCTAATCTTGCTTTACCAGAACCTATGCTTTTGCAACATTTCTTTTTAGGCCTTGATGATAAAAATAAGGAATACATTAATTTGGCCGCGGGTGGAGCATTTATGCATATTACTGCTGATCATGCTAAAACCATTCTTACTAAATCTTAAATGACCTTCCCGAAGAAAAAGAAGAGTTATTAGAAGAAGAATCTCTGTTAGCTGAAAATGAACTCTTGCCTAATTCATCTCAATCTGTAGTAGAATTAGCACCTGAACTAGCTAATGAAGGAGATAGCTCCAATTTCGATTGGATATTTGAAATTGAGGATGAATTTTTTGATGATTATGGGAATACTACATTTTATCGTAAGATTATTCAACCCCAACAATCTAGGAGTTTTGATCCAAATCTTTCACATCCTGATGATTTAAAATTTCTTAGAGAAATGACAAGAGAATTGATTTTTGTTCGGGTGATGAGTGGTTAATAGAATCGAGCAATCTTATGAAGTAATTCGCCTTAATTGACCCACTGTCACTATAAAATTGCAAGTAGATACATATCTTTTGAGGCTTTATATGACCCAGTTGTAGGAATCAACATTATGTCTTACACATTTGCTAAAGAATTCTTAAAAGATATACCATTAATTCCTACAAATAAATTATTAAAAAACTGTTCAGGACACATTATTCCTAGTTTAGGAGTTTTAAGTGCACTTCCCATTGTTATAAATGATTTCCGAATTTTGCTAAATTTTTATATTTTTTGATGTTTGGGATTTCGATGTAATGATTGGACTACCAATAATAAAACTTCTTCAAGAAGGTCGCAATGGTAAATTAAACATTAAATTTAGGAAAGGATTTAATTTTTCAATACCTATGACTCATTCAAGTAAAAGTTAAAGCAGAGCCCCTTCCCAAAGTAGATCCAATAGAAGAGGTTAAGGCTATTGAATTTGATAAATTTATTGAACCCGATTTAGAAGATGATACTCAGTTTTTCATTAATGAAGAGGAGGAGGACCCTGTTGATCCTGAACCTCTTGATGAACTACTAGAGCCACCTAAACCTCCTATTGAGCTTAAACCACTACCTTCTGGTCTTAAGTATGTTTTTCTGAATAATGATCAAAATTATCATGTGATTATAAGTGATAAACTCTCGGATGAAGAATCTTATAGATTAATAACTATTTTAGAAAAAATCATGCTGCTTTTGGTTATTCACTCCAAGACCTTAAAGGGATCAGCCCCATCCTATGCACTCATCGTATACCAACTAATCCGAAATTACACCTTTAAGAGAGCCTCAACGTAGACTCCAGAATACGATGAGAGAAGTTGTGAAGAAAGAGGTCTTAAAGCTTTTGCATGCAAGAATTATATATCCTGTGCCGCATAGTAAGTGGGTAAGCCCCATTGCAAGTTGTACCTAAAAAAAGGGAGGAATGACAGTTGTCTAAAATAATAAGAATGAATTAATACCCCAAAAGAACTCCTTTGGATGGCGAATGTGCATAGATTACGTAAGACTTAATAAGGCAACAAAAAGAAAGACCATTTTCCTTTACCTTTCATTGATGAGATGTTAGAGCGCTTAGCCAATCATTCTTTATTTTGTTTCCTTGATGGTTATTAGGATATCACCAAATTCCTATCCACCCCGATGATCAAAGCAAAACAATATTTACATGTTCTTATGGAACTTATGCTTATCATAGAATATCGTTTGGATTATGTAATGCACCTGCTTCTTTTCAAAGATGTATGATGTCTATATTTTCGATATGATAGAAGAAATCATGGAAGTGTTTATGGATGATTTTTCAGTTTATGAAAAAACTTTTGATGATTGTCCGTAAAAATTTAGATAAGGTTTTGTAAAGATGTGAAGAAAAGCACTTAGTCCTCAATTGGAAAAAATGTCATTTTATGGTTAGAGAAGGAATAGTGTTAGGACACCTAGTGTCAGAAAGAGATATAGAGGTAGATAAAGCTAAAATTGAAGTGATTGAACAACTACCTCCACCTGTTAATATAAAAGGAATCCGAAGCTTTCTTGGTCATTGTGGTTTTTATCGTAGATTTATAAAAGACTTTCACATATTGCTAGGCCAATGACTAGATTATTAGCTAAGGATGTACCTTTTGAATTTGATGATGAATACTTAGAATCCTTTAATATTCTTAAGAAAGCACTTATATCAGCACCAATCATTCAACCTCTTGATTAGTCTTTACCTTTTGAAATCATGTGTGATGCTAGTGATTATCTTTGTAGGAACAGTTTTAGGACAAACAAAAGATAAAACGCATCATGCAATTGCTTATGCTAGCAAAACAATGACAGAAGCACAATTAAATTATGCAACAACTGAAAAAGAACTCTTAGCTGTCTTTTTTGCTATTGATAAATTTAGGTCTTACTTAGTTGGAGCTAAAATAATTGTTTATACGGATCATGCTGCTCTTAAATATCTGCTCACTAAGAAAGATGCTAAACCACGCTTAATAAGATGGATCTTATTGCTTCAAGAATTTGATTTGGAAATAAAAAATAGAAAAAGAATAGAAAACCATGTTGCTGATCATTTGTTTAGGATGCATTTTAAAGAACCTCTGAATTATCTATCAATGACTCACTAAGAGATGACATGTTGTTTAAAGTGACCAAGTCAGACCCTTGGTACGCGAATATTGTCAACTTTATGGTTGCAGGTTACGTACCACCAGGAGAAAATAAAAAGAAGCTTATTTATGAAAGTCGTCTCCACATATGGGATCTACCATACCTCTTTAGGGTTTATTCAGATGGGCTACTCAGAAGATGTGTACCAGTGGAAGAAGGCATACAGATCATTCAGAAATGCCATTCATCACCATATGGAGGTCATTATGGGGTATTCCGCACTCATGCAAAAATTTGGCAGAGTGGTTTCTTTTGGCCAACCATGTATGAAGACACTAAAGGTTTCATCCGAAGATGTGGGTCGTGTCAGAGGCACGGGAATATTAATGCTAGAGATGCTATGCCACTCACCAATAATCTTCAGATAGAGCTCTTTGATGTCTGGGGAGTTAATTACATGGGACCATTTGTGAAATCAAGGAATTATGAGTACATTTTACTGGCAGTTGATTATGTATCCAAGTGGGTAGAAGCTATGCCATGCAAGAATGCTGATTCAAAACACTCAAAGAAGATGTTTGAAGAGGTTATATTTCTAAAATTTGGGACACTAAGGATGGTTATACGGGACGAAGGAACACATTTCACTGATAAGAAGTTTCACTTATACTTGCAAGCTCATGGAATACGACACAATGTCGCTACTCCATATCATCCTCAGACAAGTTGCCAAGCAGAAACATCAAATAAACAAATCAAAAATATCCTTCAGTAAACAGTAAATGAGATGGGAACTCTATGGAAGGATCGGTTACCTGACGCGCTATGGGCATATCGTACAGCTTATAAGACACCTTTAGGTATGTCACCATATCAGCTGGTATATGGCAAAACCTGCCATTTACCCGTAGAATTAGAGCACAAAGCTAATTGGGCTATCAAGAGATGGAACATGGATTTGGAAGCCGCTGGAGAGAAGAAAAAAAATGCAATTATCAGAATTAGAAGAGTGGAGAGAAAAAGCCTATCACAATTCGAAGATCTATAAAGAACGGACAAAAAGATGGCATGATAAGAGGATCAAGAAGAAGGAATTTGCACCAGGAGATAAGGTATTACTTTTTAATTCCAGGTTTAAATTGTTCGGGCTTGGAAAATTGTGAAGCAAATGGGAAGGACCATTCACTGCTGTGAATTCATCACCACATGGAGCGGTAACTTTACAATCAAACGAAGGTACGTTATTCAAGGTAAATGGACACCGACTTAAACTTTTTCTAGAACCATTTGATTCGGGAGTAGTTGACGAATTGGATTTTATCCAATTACCAATTTATTAAGCTCTATTCTTTTTCGGTACGAAAAATTATCTCGAACACGCAACTAATAGGAAGTAATTAGAGTCCGAAGGCACCACGAGGAAGGGCACCCCGAGAGGACCCCTGGTGGGGCCGGCCGGTGCCTTAGTGGGGCCGGGCGACGCCCCCCGCCCCCTCTCATCCCGACTCTCGTTCCCTTATCCTTCTATACTCTTCTTACGTATATTCGCGTATAATCCCATCGCGTGTGGATATTCTTTCGTATGAACCCCGTAGAACCTAGGTTTGCCCTCATCCTATCTCCTGAAAACTTATATAAATACGTACCTAGACCCCTCTCAATTGTATCCCATAAACAGCCACCTCTCTCCTCCAGAGAAACTCTCTAATCTAGATCTAGCAGCGATGGCGGACAAGGCGATCGTCTCCTACGGTGCGGACTTCAACAACATCCCCAGCGATGATTCGAAGGCCCTCGTCCTCGCGCAGCAGAAGCCTCTCGCCGTCGTGCCACCGAAGCAAGTTGCCATGGTACCTCAGCGCCACGAGCAAGCCCATTACGTACAAGACCAACCTGCTCTTCCACCGCCACCTGCAAGACTGCTGCTAGAAGGTGGTACCAAGGGGAAGCAGATTGCTATTCCCCAGGGTACTCCGCTTCTTCCACCTAGGAACAACGAACGACTCTTGTCGGTCAAGACCGATAAGAACGGGACGCTGGTGTGTGCAAAGTACACCACTGCTCGTCCTGCCGTCAGAGGAGTTCGTGCAAGCCCCAGCGAGGTTTGCTACACTGAGTTCATACCACCTCTGCCCAAGAGAAAGAGAGCTGCACCAGCACTAGCGCTAGAAAAAGTTCCTAAGCAGCCCCAGCTTTCTTTTGCATTCTCAGTGAGAGGATTGAAGGCCTCTCTAACACCGTTAAAGGCTTAGAGAAGGCTGACAATCTAAGGAATACGATCATGAACGACATGGCGAGACTAATATCAAGTTAATCCGCAGTCTCAAGCGCGATAAAGACAAGCTCGAAGCAGAGGTTGAGACCCTCAAGGAAGAAATCCAGGGCCTTGCCAATGAAGGGCAACATTAATTGCCTAGTTATCTATGTAATAAGGCACAGTTCGCTAGGTTCGGTTAGTTAATTGAGTC
The DNA here is from genome assembly GCA_015844335.1 of Chrysopogon serrulatus. NCBI lineage: Eukaryota > Viridiplantae > Streptophyta > Magnoliopsida > Poales > Poaceae > Chrysopogon > Chrysopogon serrulatus. The sequence goes on along the minus strand of JADLZL010004975.1, from coordinate 140,438 downwards.
TTTCGAGTCATAAATTTTTCTTAGGACAAAGCCTAATAAGCTAGGGCAGTCGTTAGCTCAGTCGTTAAAGCGTCTGTCGAGTTATATATTATCACCACCATAATGAATAAAGTGCCTTATCTTTTATATTATTAATGTTTTATTATCTACTCTACTCTCTATTTTGGTATGTTTTGTCTCCATATATTGCGCAAAAAGTATACGAAAAAAACAAGTGTGGGGGAGGCACCTTGCAACCATGGAGCTAAATCCGATCGGAAAAATGATATAATTCGAACACAATCGAACCAGGACCACGCCGCGGCGCGGCGGGCCCCACGGGGCCCACAAGTGACCCGCCGACCGGTGCCCTTCTGGGCCCGGCCGGCGCCCTATCCCCCCCTCCCGCCTCCTCAACTCGGTCCACGGTCGGGTTCGAGTCCAATACAATATAATCGCATATATTCTCGCTTTGGTTTGTTATCCGAATTATAAATCTTCATATCAAATGTTTTTAAAAGATGATAAAACCGTTTAACCTATGACTTGAAAATGAATTGTATAATTCTTTTCTAGAAGTCATGACCGCTGTGGAAATTATTTATAGGGACCCCATGTTTGCTTAAGTTATTGTGGAAAACGAGATAGTAGAATAATGAGTACTCAATTCCTGATAGTTTGTCTTTGGAGATTTTATTTCAAAAATTTGAAAACAATTAGCTTCACTTCTCCTTGTGGTGGAAACAAATAATAATCATATTACCCTATTACTTATAATTATTATGGCTTTGGTTGAGAGATTTATCATATTCCTGGTATTATTTAAAAAAAATTAATAAAATAAACTCTCTTGAGTATTATTGTGAAGGAGGCATGAGCTATTTAAGAAAATCCGAGGAAATAAAAAGGGACAAGTGTCCGAAACCTCAAAAAAGATAAATCACGAGGAAATAAAAAGGGACAAGTGTCCGGAACCTCGATTTAATAAAAAAAATTGAGCATGTGCTCGACAGTAGAATTAGCCTAATAGCTCATGGTCCCTCCAACATAATATGCCAAGAGTGGATAATTTTCTTGATCTAGGAATATGATATTTCTCCCTAGTTATAAATATCGAATTAATGATATCACCAGTACCAAGGCCACTACAAATAGGAGAAGGTTGAGCTAAGCTTTATTTGCAAAATTTACTTACTCTCCAAATGACGAAACTAAAGGAAAAGGATGATCTATTTCAAGCTATTCAACTCCTCAATCACTCAAGGGTTCCTGGTAGACACTATGAATTCCACAATACATGATAACTGGACTAGTTTTATATAACTCGATTCTCAAGTTATGCATTAAACGTTTACTCTTTCTATGCTAAAACCTTCCTTTTTCTCGGGACGAGTAAAAGCCTAAGTGTGGGGGGTAATTGTTGACACTTATTAATGTATAATTTTTATTAGCAATTATCCCCGAGTCATAAATGAATATATATTAGAATAGGGTTATTACTAATAATTTCCACGAGTTTTGGTGAATTGTGTATTTTTCAGGGAATTATCCAGAAAAGCTTAAAAGAGGGATTAAAGTGCATAATTATCACGAAACTTAACCGCGACGGAAAATATCGCCAACAGGACGTGGGAAGGATCTAGAAGACACCCGAAGCAGCGAGACCGGCAAAGAAGCCCTGGTGGGGCCGAGCGGCCCCACCACTGCGCCGGGCGGCCCCCCGTGGCTAGGGTTTCATCCCCCTTCTGGAAGCTTCCTCCACCGCATCTGAGAAGTTATCTCAGCCCCTTGTTAAGTCGGTTTGATCCAACAGATCGCATTCATCCCACCGGGCTATAAATAAAGGGCTAGACCCCCTGAGAAGAAGCCAGATCAAGAGCTGAAGAGCCAGAGCATTAGATAGATATCCAATAGATCTAGGCTAGCAATCAAGATAGAGATTAGAGATATAGAGTAGAGGAGTAGAGATTCGGAGGAGTCCCGGCCTGTCGGAGCTTCTTCGTAGCTGTATTCGTCTGGATTCAGCTCCCTCGCCCGGAGCTACGTTCTGAGGTACTTTTGTATTCGCCATTCTGATTCAAGTAAGCAACTTGTTTTTATTTGTTCTTAAGTTTGCAACTTATATTATAATGAGTACTTTGATTTGGGTAGCTCCTAGGTCGAAGTAGTGATTAAGTAGCATAGACGTCTTTGTCACGGGCTATGGTTGCTTGTAGATGTCCCCCCGATTAGCCGGGATAGTGGTAGCTCGCGAAGGTGACTTTATAGCTTCGTTGAATCCTCCGTAGTCCACTTCCGTTGATAGGACCGATAGGCTTATAGGTGCTTGGTAGGAGATTACTCTGTTTCTTCTCCTATTCGGGTTACTTGCCCAGTTAGACGGTATTATACAAAGCTTACCGGTTGTCGGAACTAGAAGTCATTAGCTATTTCCTAATTCTCAATAGTTTTTAGATTGTTTGTACCCCTTTAGATTCAGAGTTATAGACTTAGTCATAAATCACTGCTGTTCCTTTGGGTTCGATATTAAAACCGGGTTGATCTTGGTAAAGTGCTGATCAGTATATATCTGTGCGCTTGCGGATAATCTGATAATAATTACAATATAGGGTGCAGTTAATTTATACCAACAGTTGTGCTCAGGCACAGCCGCCGTGACCACCCTAGACCGATCCACGTAACTTCTTTGAAGAGTTTCCCTGACGAGATTTGAGCTTCTACAGGAGTGTACCACTCCTGCAGAAGGCTCAAGGGCTACCGGCGGCCCTGCGCTCGCCAAGCACCCCCCTGGACCGACTCTTAAGTCGACCCTCCGCTGTTCCTGTGACAAACAGCTCAGCACGAAGGGAACCTACAGGCTCCCCTCCGTGCTCGGGGGCTACTGTCGAGGGTCAAAACCACGGTCCCCTAAAGGCCCGGTTAAAACAGCTCTTGAAAACAAAATTGCCAGGCCAGGATCAGCATACCTGTGGCCCGGCCCACGAGGGCCTAAGGCATAGGGGCATTCCTGGCCTAGCAACGACTGGCTAGCCACGTGATCTAGGCCTCCCAGGGACCATGGGACGAGGCCACCGCCCGGAGCTCGACCCTCCGGGAAAACTCCGATTCGTCCGACCCCCACCTGCTGAGGGGGGTCGGAGGTCGACCCCGTCCTATGAACAAAGGTCAGAGCGCACCGTGCAGAACCGTCGTACGTACGTAGCGTACGATGGAATATGTACGATTCTGTAGCAGGCACGGTGACGCGCCATCACCGTCACCCCCACACCTGAACAGTGGGAATCGGGACCCTCAAGTAACCCACGGGTCTTGCGTTGCCCCCAAGCTTCTACGCTGGTATCTACGGCGCTGGCTTCCATGTACCCTCCTGGTACGGGGAGCGTACCCGTGTACAAATCCCTGCCGTAGGCGCCGGGCTTCGTACCTCCCCACAGGCGGTCACCCTGATGGAACAGGGAGCACGGGGAAAGCAACGTCGCTCGTACCAACACCGTGGCCGACGTACCCGAGCGGCGGCCGTGCTAGCCACTTTCTACAGGAGGGACCCGGCGCATCAGGAATCAACCCTGCCCACCTGGCCTCGCCGCAGCCTATGCTCCTACGCCCAAAGCTTTGACCCATGGCGTCCGTCGTCAACAGCGCTACCCCGGCATCTTCAGGTATAGCCCTGTCTACCTGAAGGACTACAATGTCAAGGAGAAGACCCAAGGAGGAGAAGGATGACGCCGACTACAGTGTCCACGACACCTGTTTGAATTATCAAATCCTTACTCTTCAAGCTTCCCCGATCTCCATACTGGCTTGCCCTCCCCTGTGAGCCTCCCTTCGAACTATAAAAGGGAGGACTTGGGCAACTTAGCACGTGTGCGACTATCGTCCCATTCTCACTCCACATACGATACAACTCACCTCGAACCTAGATTTCCTCAGAGACTTGGGAGACTCTCCCTCTCTCGACCTCTCTTGTACTGCCCCATACGAGCTCCTGAGTAACTCGACCCCGCTAACACTGGACATAGGGTAATTTGCCCGAACCAGTATACATCACCGTGTCCACTTGGGAAACCATCTAGAGGATAAGTGTGCTCTCATTTCGATTACTTGTAGGTGCTCATTCTTGACACCGACCGTAACCGACCACATCGTGATCTCAGGATCTGTAACCCTGCCCTCCGGGCTATATAAGGCAGGTAAAGACCCCCTCAAAAACATCTTTTTCCCAATAACAGAAGAGCAGGACGTAGGGTATTATGCATCTAGCGGCCCGAACCTGGGTAAACCGTGTGTGCTGTTCTTCCTGTCACATCTCACCTGTAGTCTATATCGTGCCTCCACCGATAAATCACTACCATCGATATACCCGTGGTAGACTGCCGCTGATATTTCGTCGACAGTGGCGCGCCAAGTAGGGGGTGCGCGTGTAGATTTCGAAGCAAGCAAGATGGTTTCCTTTGCTACAACTATGGAGATTGAAGCTGGATCAACCTTCACCGTCGGTTCCTTCACCTGGTCTGTCACCGCGATGGGAAGCGTGGGAGGAGCTTCGGCGGATCTGGTGCCGGCGCCACAAGCCGCACCGCCACCCCGTCCCTCAGGTCAATCTCGAGGATGCCGTGACCGACGTCCCGCCCACCGCTCCCTCGTTACCAAGGAAGGCAGATCGATAACACCGATCTCCTCAGATCCATCGATCAGCTCGGGAGGGGCCTCGAGGAGGTGATCGAACAGTTAGAATCAGTCCAAAACCGATCTAACAACGACGGCTTCTCTCGCGTCCAACGACGTCAGCGCCAGGCATGGGTCCGCCCCGACCCTCTACGCCGTCCAGGCTCTGATCTGGTCACGGCAAGACGCGGTCCGCAAGTCCGCGCTAATCCGTTTCGCTGCCTTGGCTCCGATCTGGTCGCGGCAACGCGCAACCCTCAAGTTCGCGTCGACCAGCTCCGCCTTCCGGATCCAAATCTGGCCGCGGCTCGACGTCGGCGTGGCGCTCAGGCCCGCGTCGACCAATTTCGTCGCCCAGATCCAAATCTGACGGCGGCTCGACCTCGGCGTGGCGCTTCGGGCCCGCGTCGACCAGGCTTCGCCGCCCAGATCCAAATCTGGCCACGGCTCGACCTCGGCGTGGTGCTCGAGGCCCGCGTCGACCAGCTTCGCCGCCTAGATTCAAATCTAGCCTCGGCTCGACCTCGGCGCGGCGCTCAGGCCCGCGTCGACCAGCTTCGCCGCCCAGATTCAAATCTAGCTGCGACTCAGTGCAGCCCTCAGATCCGCGCCAACCCGCAAGACCGCTCGAGATCTAAATCGGCGGCTGTCCGACCACCACCCGGTCCCCGGGGTCGCCCTCGGCCTCAAACGGCATCTGGTCAGGCTAACTCAGGGCGCAACGCCTAGAACATCGCAGGCCAAAACCCGTTCCCCTTCGGGATGGCCAACGCCTCCATGGCGTATCAATAGCAGATGGGGAGTCTGTCCTAGAATCAGGCTTCGCTACAGCCACCTCCGGCCGAACTTGTCGAGTTCCAGCTCGACGGAACAGCTAGGCACGTCATTGGGGCAGAACCTTCTAAATCATATGACCCACAAGCACCTGACATTATCCCTAAGACCTCTGTCGGCTATGCTTGTACACCATATAACCTAGAATGTTCTGTCGGGTGAAACCCCGATAAACCACGATTCCTCCAGGATCGATACTTACAGAGACATCACAGTATTACAACAGCTTTTATACAAAATACCAGAGTAGCGAAAGACTTACAATAACTTAATTTACAAACCATTTGATAAACTTATACAAACCAGTGTATCATTATTACAAAACAGTGGAAGTATCACTACTTAACTTTATTACAATCACACAACGAAAGTGCCCTGCCCAAGGGCCACACAATCTATTCCTCCTCAGATCCTTCCTCGATTACCGTCATACAACAAGGGCCGCAGCACACTTGTTCACACGGTTCACCTGCAACAGGGGTTTAACAAACCCTGAGTACAAAAAGTACTCTGCAAGACTTACCCGACTAAAAATTGGGGAGAAGACTCAGGAATGCTGGCTAATAGGAATCAAGGGGAGGCTTTAGCAAGATCAAAAGACACCTTTTGCGGAAAGAGACTAAGCCAGTCCTTACTATAACAATCACTTGTCAAACATGTAACGAATTCAAAACTTTCCAGTCTCACAACTTCCATCATTACTACGATGCTGACACTTGGTCAAGTCTCCCATATCGTGGAGCAACGACGATTCGAATTGCTTAATATACCCAGCTGGGGCTTCCTAGCCACACGATGTATGCAGAACCGAACATCTTACATACATCAACTCGACGCTTGGATTTCTCCAGTAACTAGAACGGGTCTTAGCCGTGAGAGTACAGTATGCCACCTCCCTACGCCGTCAGTACGTCGACGGTGCGCTCATAGTGTGGGTACACGCTACTTTCCGTTCCCCGTTCTCGTCATGGAAAGTCCAAGTGGAGCTTACCGCCATTAGCATGCGACTAGTACTATCCAATAACCTTCTTGACCACAGGATCACCACAACGGACGGTCCTTAACCGACTCACAAGTGGACGACACTACACCAGGGCACTAGCCCATCCTGGTGCAAGTCACTCCACCCGGTCTCGATTTACTCATCATCATGCCCTTGTTGTGTACCCTTGACCCCATCGGAACAAGGATAGACAACAAGCAACATCAGATTTTCATAACTTTCTCAAAAGTTGGTACCATTATCACACTTTTGGAAACAGTTTATCAAAACCCTATACTAGTAGCAAGGCTAAGCGTATACTAAGCATTTCGAAATCAAAAGCAGTATCCGGGGTAATATATCAAGGTACGGTAAATGCATCAAAGTAGGATATCACACAACTCCTAACACCTAATGCATCATATATCAGAAACATAAAATATAAAGCTTTTCGAAATACAAGGAAATGTTTAAATGCATCCGGGGCATGCCTTGGGGCTCGATGAAGTGAGGTTCAGTGATGGCACTGCCAAGATTAAGACCAACCTCCTTGCACTGAACACCTTCTTCAGAGATAGGAGTTGGATCAACTCCCTCCTCGGACGGCACAACTACACGATTGAAATGCATAATTACAATGCAGTAATACAGACATGCGATAATGATGCAACGACAACTAGTCCATCTTGAGTATAACTTTCCTTCACGGTAATGTTGCATTATGGAAGTATAACTAGCGTCGACGACGACGGACTAACGATACGCATTCAACATAAAATGCCGAAGGTCATTAGGGTTAATGACCTAGGGTCATCACTCAATTCCAAAATCAAGCAACCCTAATAGTGATTAAGGTTAATTACTAATTTATTAATTATTTTTACAGTTGTTGAAAGCCACTAATTAACTTGCTAATTGGAGATTAATCAAACCCTAATTAATCAAAGAATTAATTAATTAAACATTAATTAATTAAGGTATTAATTAAGCATAATACTAAAATTAGTCAAAACATGATCAAACTTCATAATTAAGATCATCACCATCTAATTAGCACACAAAACAAGTTTCATGATTTTTTGACTTATATTTTAATTATTAAAAATCATGGAAGTGGCATTTATTAATTAAGTAACAAATTATAGCACAAATAAATTTTATTGAAAAAACAGAGTTAGTATTTTAGCTTGACAGAGCATACTACAAAAGCACATACATATTTTTCTCACATTTTTTAACTGCCCAAAATAAATTGTAGCAAAAGATGAAAATTAGTTTTAGAAAATCAAAACAGAAAAAGAAAAACATTCCCCTCTCCCACCGGGGCTTCTTGTGCGGCCCGGCCCCGCGGGCTCCCTGCCCGGCCCGCTTAGGCGCGCGCCGCTCTCTCCTCTCTCTCTCTCTGCCGACAGGCGGGCCGGGGCTGTCGGCTCTTTCTCCCTCCTCTTCTCTTCTCCTCCGGTGAGCAGGGGCGGCGGGGGGCGGCCGGCGCAACTTCGCCAACGGTGAGCCCTCCGACGCAACCGATCACACAAACGGATTCCTCTCCCGAGACGCACCTAACGAGCTATCATACGCCCTCTCTCTCTCTCACCGAGCTCGTATGGCTGCGGCCATGGCGGCTTCGGCGGCACACGGCGCCACGGCAGACGAGACCACGGGAGCTCCTCGGCGGCACCGAAGCGTACCAACGTGCTCGGCCTCAAAGCGAACTTCGGCACGGCACGAATAAGACTTCGGGCAGGGCTAGCTATGCACGGCACGGCGAAACACGACCACGGCGGACGGCGGAGCTCACTGGTGCTCACGACGTTCCGACCAAACTACGGTGATAACAACGTAACCAACTCCATGGATCAACTCAGAGACTCACCCTGACTTCAAAACAACTGAACAGTGGACTTGGGGATGGGTGGAGGACACTTGACGACGGCGACAGCGGCGGTAGCGGTGTGAACTCGACGGTGAGCCGGTGTTCCGGCGCGTTGAGGCGTTGGCTGCGAAAAGGGAAGGGACGATGGCCTTCAGTGAACCAAAGTGAGACTATAACAAGGAAGGAGAGGACGAGCGGCTCTGAGTCGCGCTGACCAGGGCAAAGCTCCCGGCGGCGGCGATTGACCGGCCGTGGAGAAGATGACGACGGCAAGGCAATTCAGGCGGCTGGGGAAAGCAAGGACGGGCTCGGTGTGTGCGCAATACAGTAGCGGAGCTGTAGGCGAGTGAATTGGAAAGGCAATGGAGTGAGCAGCGCGAATTTGCAGAGCAAAGCGACGGTGGGCGGCGGTGAGCAGTGAGAGGAAAGAGAGATGATGACGGCCGGCCCTTGGTATTTATGGGGCAAGGATGCGTCGTCGAGGTGGCCAGAGACATCACGACGGTGGCTAGGTGGTCAGAGACGTGTGAAAGCCGGGAAACGGCGAGAGAAGCCACGGCGGCGCCGGTGACTCAGCCGGCATGGGCAGCCGGGCAAGGTGTCCCCCTCCGTGCAACAACAGTAGCGAGATCTTTTCTTTTTTCATTTTCAAAATTACTTTCAAAAATTGAACTGTACACAAAAATATCCCAAAATACAGATTGCTCAAAATTTTGTGCTCTCCAACTTTAATTAAAGAAGTTTGGTCAGATTCCAAATGGTTTTTGAATTTGAATTTCAAATTTGAAAAGAGAGTAAAACCTAACCTTTGGGAATTCAAAATTACTTTTAAATTTTTAACAAAAGATGAAAATATCCAAAAATAAAAGTTGTTCCACTTCTCAAAGATCTACAACTTTCATTTAGAAAGTTTTCATGAAACTAAATAATTTTTGAATTGGAGTTTAAAAATCAAAAGGGGACAATTTCCAATTTAAAGAACTTTTGAAATTACTTCAAATTTTATTCAAAAACTTGAAAAACTTTATATACCAAAGTTGTAGAGCTCAAAAAGATACACAAACTGTATTTTTAGAGTTTTCCAAAATTTTGAATATTTTGAGATGAAATTGAAAAGGGGACAGTTTCACTTTGAATTTCAAGCTTTTGAAAAGGATTTTCAAATTGAATCTTTGGACAATTAATTAGTGATGTTGTGTTACTTTTCAAACCCAACCAATGGCATACTTTCAAAGTACAAAGTTCATACTTTGAAGTGATGCCAAAGTTTGGCAACTTTTATTTATAAAATTAATTATGGTTAGCTCCTCAAAAGTGAAATTGAAATTCAAATTCCACACTTAACCACTTTGGGTTAGGGTTTTGGGGATTTGAATTCCAATTCCAAATTTGATTCTTCCTTTTGCATCATTTGACTTGTGAAACACGTTTGAGGTGTGAGTCGGGGTTAGCTAAACACTTGCAAACATCAAGGTTGATTTTAGTTGATTGTTTTTATAAACAAAAAATTAAACATGGGTGGAATTTAAATGATAAACACATACACATGCAATATAAAAGAGCTCAAACAAACCCTAGAATTGTAAACTCATTTTAGCCATTCACATTAGGGTTCTCTAATTATGAATGCTTATGCAATGATGATGATGACATGGAGGTTTAGGTCAATGTAACACCGGAGGTGTTACATTATATTCCCAAAAAAGGAATCTCGTCCCGAGATTCAAAGCTGAGGGCTAAGTAATGGAAAAGGAAACGTATCAAACAAACACATCTTACATGGTTTCATAAGGGAGGTAGAAGGGTTCATATTACAAGTCTCGTCTTTTCGGAAAGTCACAATTCTTAGAAACGAACCGTGACTTAGGAGAGGGAAGGAAGAAATTCCGGGAAATGCTCACTCAAGAATTCCTCAGACTCCCAGGTTGCTTCATCCTCAGAGTGCTGATCCCACTAAATTTTGTAAAATCTTCTTGTTTGCCTGTGTGTAACCCGATCCTTTCGGTCAAGAATTTTGACTGGATATTCAGCACATGTCAGGTCAGGTTCAAGTCTGACACCTTCAATATCAACAATTTTGTCTGGTACTCGCAAACACTTTTTTAGCTGAGACACATGGAACACATTGTGCATAAGAGACAACTGCTCAGGTAGATTCAATCGATATGCCACCTTTCCAGATCTTTCCGTAATTTGGAATGGGCCGATATATCGGGGTGCTAGTTTGCCTTTAACCCTGAAACGGTCGACACCCTTACTTGGTGACACTTTCAGATATACATAGTCTCTAACTTCAAATGCCAATGGTCTTCGCCGTTTATCAGCATAACTTTTCTGTCTAGACTGAGCTCTTCGTAGATTGTCCTAAATCTGCTTCACTTTATTTTCAGTTTCTTTGACTAGGTCAACACCGAAGAACCATCTTTCTCTGGACTCGGACCAATTGAGTGGAGTTCGGCACCTTCGACCATACAAAGCTTCGAACGGTGCCATTCGAATGCTTTCTTGATAACTGTTGTTATAGGCAAACTCAACTAACGGCAAACATTGATCCCAATCAGAAGAATATGTTAGCACACAGGATCTTAGCATATCTTCAAGAATTTGATTCACTCTTTCAGTCTGACCATCAGTTTGTGGATGGTAAGCGATCTTCAGATAATAGATTGGTACCCATAGTCTCATGAAACTTTTGCCAGAACTGAGCCAGGAATTGAGTACCTCGATCGGTGACTATACTTTTTGGAACCCCATGCAAACACATTATGGGGTCAATATAAATTAAGGCATACTTGGGAGCTCTATAATCTTCCTTCACTGGGATGAAATGGGCTGACTTGGTTAAACGACCAACAATAACCCAGATTGAATTATAACCCCTGGCTGTTCTAGGCAACCCGACAATAAAATCCATACTTATATCTTCCCACTTCCAAGCTGGAATGGGTAATGGTTGGAGCTCTCCAAATTGCTTTCAAATGCACGCTTTTGACTTTTTGACAAGTATCACAAATAAGCAACATACCGGCTATTTCAATCTTCATCTTGGTCCACTGCAATCTCTGTCTCAGGTCATGATACATCTTATTGCTACCTGGATGAATCGAGAATCTAGTTAGGCGAGCTTCATCAAGAATCAACTACCAGAGTTTCGGAACTTTTGGAACGACCAGACGATTCTTGAACCACAAGACATTATTGTCATCAAGATGAAAACAAGAGGCCTTCCCAGATCTAACTTTCTCTCCCATATGTTTGAGACCTTTGTTACTCTACTGAGCTGCAATAATCTGTTCTTGGATAGATGAGTGTACTGTGATATCATTTAGACTACCTTGAGAAATCATATCAATATTCAATCTTTCTAACTCTTGACATAGACTTAGATTCACTGGCGTAACATTAAGACAATTGCATTGACTCTTTCGACTAAGAGCATCAGCAACTACATTAGCTTTGCCAGGATGATAATGTACCTCAAGATCATAATCTTTAATTAATTCAAGCCACCTTCTCTGCCTCATATTTAGCTCAGACTGTGTAAAGATATATTTCAAACTTTTGTGATCACTATAGATATGACAGGTGTTGCCCAGCAGATAGTGCCTCCATATCTTCAGAGCATGTACAACTGCGGCTAACTCAAGATCATGGGTTGGGTAATGCTCTTTATGTCGCTTCAACTGCCTTGAAGCATAAGCAATAACCCTGCCTTCTTGCATCAACACACATCCGATGCCAATGCCAGATGCATCACAATACACATCAAACGGCTTTTCAATGTCTGGCTGAGCTAAAACTGGGGCAGTAGTCAAAAGATCTTTCAACTTATGAAATGCTTGTTCACATTCAGATGACCATTTGAATTTTGTTTGGTTCTTTAGAAGTTCGGTGATAGGCTTGGCTATTTTGGAGAAGTTAGGAATGAAACGACGGTAATATCCCGCCATTCCCAGGAAACTACGAACTTGATGGACACTGATTGGTGGTTTCCAATTAAGGATATCTTGGACTTTGCCAGGGTCAACTACAACACCCTCAGCAGATAGGACATGACCAAGGAATTTGACTTCACTAAGCCAAAACTCACATTTGCTAAATTTGGCATAAAGCTGGTGTTCTCGGAGACGAGTCAAAACAGTACGGAGATGCTCCGCATGTTCTTCTTTGGTTTTGGAGTATATAAGAATATCGTCGATGAAAACTACGACAAAGCGATCGAGCTCGGACATAAACACCGAGTTCATCAGATACATGAAATGGGCTGGAGCATTAGTAAGCCCAAATGACATAACAAGATATTCATATAGGCCGTATCTGGTGGTGAAGGCGATTTTAGAAATATCTTCAGGCCTGATTCAGATTTGATGATAACCAGACCTAAGATCAATCTTGGAGAACACCTTGGCTCCCGCAAGTTGGTCAAAGAGAAGATCTATGCAAGGAAGAGGATATTTATTTTTGATGGTCACCTCATTTAGTGGATGATAGTCCACACACATTCTCAGAGTCTGGTCTTTCTTTTTCACAAAGATAGCAGGACAACCCCACGGTGATGAACTAGGTCTGATGAAACCTTTGTCCAGCAATTCTTTCAACTGAGTTTTCAATTCTGCTAACTCTTTTAGGGGCATCCTATAAGCTCTTCGGGATACTGGTGCAGTACCCGGCTTTAACTCAATCACAAATTCAACGTCTCTCTCTGGTGGTAACCCAGGCAAATCCTCAGGGAATACATCTGGAAATTCACAGACCACAGGTATATCCTTGATTTCTTGCACTGAGGTTGCATTAACTGTCTCAACTACTCTCTTGGGAGTTGAGAATTGGATAAGAAGAGGAGACTGGTTATCAGGCAGGAACAACTTAATGGTTCTATTCAGTGCATCTATCACAGCGCCATAATGGCGTAACCAATTCATTCCAAGGATCACATCTATATTTTGATCCTTCAGTACTATCAGATCCGTGGGATAGAGATACCCACCAAGAGATATAGGGACCTGATATACCTTTCCCGTGTGTGTATACGCCCTCCCGGCGATTGCACCAAAAACTCATCTTTAATTTCTTTTATGGGGATTTCATGCTTTGTAACAAAAGTACGGTTGATGAATGTATGCGATGCACCAAAATCAAATAACATAATTGCAGGGTGACTGGCAACAGGGAACATACCCATTACAACAGGCTCTCCTTCAAGAACATCCCTAGTCTGGACATGATATACACACCCAGTTTTCTTTCGGGCATTCACCTTCGGGACATGCTGCGAATTACCTCTGCTTTGATTCTGGTACTGCTGACTACCAGATCCTTGCTAGAAGTTGGGATTACTCCTCTTTGGATAAGGACAAAACCGGGAAAGGTGTCCGAGCTTGTCACAATTAAAACACGAACCGAGGGCAGTGGGATAATTCTGTGGAGCTGGTGGAGTTGTGTTTCGAACACCCTGGGTGTTCGCCTGTTGGGGATAGGTTACGGCAGCAGGATGAGTGTACACCTGTTGCCTTTGGGCTTGCTGCTGCTGTTGTGGGTAGTGATAGGACTGATGGCTTTGCTGGGGCTGTGGATAGCGGAACGGCTGGTGATTATGCTGAGTGGGATGAAAGATAACCTTCTGGCGTTTTTGGATTCCGCCAGACGGTCTAGAAAAAGCACGCCTTTCTTCATTCTTCTGTTTTAGCAGGGATCTTTCATAGGATATTGCAATATCCACTGCCTCATAGAAGGTGGCATTTGGATTTGCAGTAAGGTGGGTTTCAATATTACTCTTCAAACCCCTAACAAAATATTTCTTCTTCTTAATGTCAGTATCCACATGTTCAGGGGCATACTGGGATAGATGACTAAATATGTTCACATACTGCACCACTGATCGACCACTCTGCTTTAGTGCCAGAAATTCTTCTAGCTTTGCTTGCATCACCCCGTCAGGAATAAAATGCTGACGGAATGCATCTTGGAACATGGCCCAAGTAATTTGCTGTCCGACTGGTTGACGTGCGAGAAAGTTTGCCCACCATGCAGATGCAGGGCCTCTCAACTGTTGGGCGGCAAACTTAGGTTTTAAAAAGTCTGGACAACTCTCTAACAAGTCAAAGTTCTGATCTATGACACGAAGCCAATCATTAGCCTCTAAGGGTTCCTCAGCCCTAGTGAAAACTGGCGGATGGGTCTCTATGAAGTCCGCATACGTGATCTCGTCGTGATTACGACGGCCACGATTCTCATATGGTGCCTCGTGATTGTGCTGACTCATTTCCTGTAACAGACGGGAATTCTCAGTGGTGGCATTGACTAAGGCTGCCACTGCTTCAGCCAAAGACTGTGGTGCGGGTGGTGCCTGCGGGGCCTCACCTCCCTCTTGTGAAGAACCAGCGCGAGAATGGCCAGACATCTATTATAGACAAGATCATATTTATTCACAAGCGGATTTATTGAACTTTAAAACATTAGTACAAACCAATCACACATGGGTTCATTTATTCATATTACAGGTCCGCTCATAGGCTGGACATACCCAGGTTGACTACTTAGCACATAAGGATAACCATATTACACATCCATCTCAGGGAACTTAGGCATCTGACACATTGCCCACGACTGACTCGCGGTCCTCGTCTGCCTCGGACTCCCCAGTCGGTGAGGGGTACACCTCCGGTGACTCCACGGAACCCAAGTCGTCTGCGGCTACCTGCTGCTGGTACAGGGGATCGTGGAGGTTGTGCTGATGGTGGACCTCCTTGTGTAGGGCGGCAGTGTATGCTACGAGGTCATCCACCTGTGCCTGCAACTCCTCGATGTAGTCGTACCCATCGTTCCTTTGGTTCATTGCACCCTCTAGCTCATGCTGAAGGTGAGCAATGGTCTGCTGGAGCTCGTGGATGGACCGAAGATCCTGCTGCTCTTGCCTTTGCTGATCCGCTAGCTCGGACTTCAGCTTGTCGTTTTCAACGGTTGCCATCAAGTGATCCTTGGTGATGGCGGCCAACTCTGCAGACAACTGGGCTATCTTCTGTTTCTTGGATAGCTTCTTTTCAGGCTTTGGCTCGCTTGGCCCGGCCTCAGCGTCATTGTGGCACGGTGCCAATTGGTGACGTGGCACACCCTTAGAACCGGTTATCTTGCGAGCAGTCTGCTTAGTACGGGCCATCCTATAGAAAGTAGAGATAGAGTCTATAAGATTGAGAGCCTTAAAGTTAGCAAGAATAGGATTGATTTTACTTAGCCCAACCACTTTTTATCGGGGATATGATTTTAAACATGTGAATTAAACATGATGCATGATCGAACCTACGGATCAAGCAAAAACTTTTTAAATTAACATAAGCATACTTTTAGTAATATAGGGCAAAAACAAAATAACATGACACTCCGCTTAAGACTCTTTTAAATAGCACCTAGAAAGGCTACTAGAAAGAATTAAGACGGAGCAGAAGCAATTTGGACTAAACCTCTTTTATCTTTTGAATCCAAAACATTTTGAAGTTTTGAAAAGTAATACTGTAAGTGTCTTTATAAGTACCGCTCTGATAACCTTTGTGGCAGAACCTTCTAAATCATATGGCCCACAAGCACCCGACAGAGGTCTTAGGGACAATGTCAGGTGCTTGTGGGCCATATGATTTAGAAGGTTCTGCCACAGTCATCCACTGCGTCCATAGCAGGGAGGCCTCCAGTGGCTCACAGTCTACCGCTGAAGAAGGTGGGGCCTCGAGTTCCATCTCCGGGCTGGACGGAGCAACCGCTTCTGAAAGCTCCGCTTCTAAGATAGATGATGATGAATTCCCTCGACGAGTCAAGGACCTGTTCGAAGCAGTCGAGTTCCCAAATTTCCCTCCGGGGCTCGGAGGTGCTATCTTCAACGTCAGCGTCGACGAACAACAGCCCGTTATCGAGACCCCCAAAGAAGCACAAGCAAGGGGCGGGGGCCGCAACGCGGATCACGCACGACGCCGCAAGCTCAAAGCAGCTCGAGCTCAAGCGGCCCCCAACCCAATGGCGCGAGATGCCTCTGCAGCCACAGCTGCAGCTAACACACCTGCTGCCCCGCAAGACGCTCCTACCGCCCCGCAGAGAAGAAGGCTTCAACCCCGAAACCTAGGAGACGAGTTCGACCTAGTCAGAGATCGACAGGTCCACAAGACGCCCAGCGCCAATATTGCTGTCGCGGTTCAGCAACTCCACGGCATGCAAGCTGCGCCTGCAATCGAGGCTGTCCTCGACCACCTCAAAGCCACGGAGGCTCAAGTCAACTTCATGCGTGAAGTTTTAGCCGGCCCATGTCATAGCCGCCGCTCCCGTAGCACGCACCGCGATCGCAGGGATCGGGCAAAAGGCGGTGGCGCCAACGATCGGGATCGGGAGAGCCATAGGGTGGCTCAGCCCCACCATCACCATGGTCGCGACCACCGCCGGCGAGAAGGCGGCGATAGACGACCACCCCGTGCACCTCAAGAGGTCAACCAGCCTAACCCGACCGACCTTTGTAATGTCATCGATGATAGATAGCGAGCTCGGTATAGGGCGCCAGGTCCCAAGTCCTTTTCCGAAAGGCTGCGCCAGGCCAATTGGCCCAGAAGCTTCAAGATCGGAGACTTAAGGCACTATGATGGCAAAGCTGACCCAGAACAGTGGATCGTCATCTACGAGACGACCGTTCGAGTAGCAGGAGGCAACGAGCAGTTCATGGTGAACTATCTTCCGGTAGTGCTCGGTGAATCCGCCAACTGCTGGCTGCTACGCCAGCGAGACGGTTCCATCCATAGCTGGCCACAGCTCCGGCAAATGTTCATCGAGAACTACAAAGCGACTTGCGAGCAACCCGGCACCAAGTACGAGCTCGCTCTAATCCATGACTCTCCTCATGAGTCTTTACGGCATTACATCCACCGTTTCTCTAAAGTCTGGATCACTATCCGCGACATCAGTGTCCTGGAGGCCATCGGCATTTTCATTGCCGGGCTCCGCCAGCCGCGCAATGCTGACCTCCGCAAAGAGCTCCTGCGCAAGCAACCAGCGACGATGGAAGAGATGTTCAACATCGCCCAAGATTAGGCGCGTGTCGACGAAGCCCTCGTCCAGTATGACGATGGTGGTCACGACATATACAGGCGCATTCGATGTCGTGATGATGATGATCGTGACAGAGATCCTGATTACGACGATCGCCGGGGAGGCTCTGGTCCCGATCCTCGTAAACACTCAAGGGAAGACCACGGCAACAATCGCCGTGATGATCGAGGAAGCGACCGCTGCGATGACAAGGGCACCAACCGTCGCGGCGACGATGGACTGCATGCAGCGACGGATGACGGCAACGGCGATCACCGTAATCGTAGCAATCGCCGGTATAGATGGCCATCGGACCGTGCCGACCCGGCCCGGCCGGCGGCGTGCCGTGCCGGCACGCCACGGCGGCGTGCCTCACCGGGCCACCAGTACTGCCGTGCCGTGTGCCGTGTCGAGCATCGCCCAAAGGCACGGCACGCCCCCCCCCGGGCCGGCCCGAAAGCACGGGCGCGTCGCCGTGCCTCCATGCCATGCCGAGCCTCCGTCGCCGCGTCGAGGGGGAGAGGAGATGGCGACGCCATCGAGAGACAGGAAGGAGCCGACACCATCGAAGCCCAAGGCGACGCCATCGAGCGGTGAAGCTAGAGCTCGGAGATGGCGGTGGGCGGAGTGGCGCCGGGCGAGCTTGCCCTGCCGATCCGCGCCGCCGCCGGGGACTCGTGGCGAGTCGGCCGCAGGCAGCCGCCGGAGGAGATGGCGATGGCGAAGCGCTGCCTCATGCGGGCGAGCGGCGAGCGGCGAGCGCGGCGCAGGAGCGCGCGGTGGCTGCTGCGGCGGGCGCGGCCAAAGCCGCCAGGGGAGCAGAGGAGGAGGTGGCGCCGGGCGCCGAGGGCGCCGGAGGAGCGGGCGCGAGGGCGGCCGGAGAAGCGGGCGCCGCTGCGCGATGCCGCGATGTGTGCGCATGCGCGGGGGGCGGCTCGTGCCCTTTGGGGGAGTTGGGGTTAGGCGGCGTCAACCGGCCGTCGCCGCCGTGCCAGGGCCGTGCCACGGCCGGTGGCGGCCTGTGCACGCACGCCCACCCGGCCGTACCGGCACGGGCCCGTGACCCCCTGGCCGGGTCGCGTCTGCCCGGGCCGCACCGCTGGTGTCTGCTCGCCACGCCCACGGGCTGCATGGCCATATATAATCGTCAGCGCAACTTTGTCAACAACGCCGACAAGGGTCAGAAGCGCGAGGTCGACGGCGAGTACGACAAGATCCTTAACGGTGATTGCCCCTGTCACCCTAACAAGGGGCATACCTTTGGCGAGTGCAACGGCTTCGCCAGCATCTTTGCTCGCAAGCGGCAGCGTACCAACAAGAAGGGCTACCCCAAGAAGCCCAATACACGCGACAAGTTCGACGACGATGACGACGATGGCAAGAATCTGCGCCGCGCCTACAAAGACCCAGAGAAGCATGTGACCGCCATGATCTTTGGAGGCAAAGTGGCCACGAAGAACGCACATGACAGGAAGCTCCTCAAAAGGCAGATCGTCGCCCTCTCTGAAGCAGATACGCTCGTCGCTGATGTCCGCGCTCCAGCCTGGTCCGAGCAGCCCATATCCTTCAGTCGGTCTGACATGTGGGCTAGGCTACCCGACGCAGGTCGTTTCCCTTTGGTCCTTGACCCAGTGGTCGGCAGCGTCTGCTTCGAAAAGGTGCTGGTCGACGGAGGCAGCGCCTTAAACATTCTTTTTTACCAAGCTTTCCTGGTGCTCGGACTAAGGGAGGATCAACTCGAGCCCTATGTTGGTATTTCTAACGTCATTGCTAATTAACGAGATTAGAAACACATGGTATGAAATTAACTTGTCATTAACAACTAGCCACTTTATCTCTCACCAACATCCCTAAGCATTAACTAGGTTGTTATCCCTAATTGTATATGCTAAGGATAAAATATAGGTTTATATGTATCATTCAATATGACTAGGCGAAATATATGGATATAAACTAAGAACGGTTACTCAAGTTTTACAGATAATTATACCATTGTAGCATTTTACCTAGGGAGTTCTACCAGGTTGTCGATTTATATTTATACCACTTTGGGAAGGTCTTAGTAGGACTTATAACTATAACTTATACTATTGCTGTGAAAGGTAAACTATAACTAGAATCCTGCTTATAATAGGGATAAGTCACATGATAAAAGATATATGATAAATAATGATCAGTCATCATAAATAGATAAACATCGAGCTCTTCTAGTCATAGTAATAGCTAGCCAATGGATAAACTCATGAATAAATACTAAGGTAATTCAATAACTACATCAATGAATAACTCTAATTAGTGCAATTATATCTATCAATCATTGTTAAGTTAATCCTATATCATGATCACATGTAAAGGGGCATCATCTAGGAAGGATGTGAAACAGAGTCATCATCCAACTTCGCGACCGTGCCCTGCTGTCCTACATACGGGGGGTGGACTACAGAGGAACCAACGCAGCTGTCACTTGCACGGACTACCACACGTCCCGGCACATCAGGGTGCACTCGCAGATAAACAAGATATCTAGACACCATGTCTACATATTATTCATCATCTACCCATTGCGCATTTGGATAAATGCTATACGAGCAATTACATGAATTCAATAAGATCAAACTAACTATGCTAGACATATAATTAAAGTAGACAATGACTATTGCAATTAAGAATATATAAGAGATTAAGAACAATATTGTCTGAATCATAATATTGAATACAATAAGAGCAAAGTACTAGAACGATACCAAACTCCGCACTCCAGACAGACGCCAGGGCTCCGGATCCCGCTGAAGAACTAGAACTCTTCTACTTCTAATCTAACTAGGCTAAAACTATGAACTAGACAGGCTCTGATAAACTAGAGAAGGCTCTTGATGGCTTGATCTCCAAATGACTTGATGCCTCCAGGGAGGAGGGTCTGCCCCTTTATTTATAGCCCGGTGGGATGAACGTGCGCCACAGGATCAAACCGACTTAACTAAGGGCCGAGATGACTCCTCATAGGCGGTGGAAGAAGACTCCGTAAAGGCGGGGCAAAACCCTAGCGAGGGGGCACCGGCCGGCGCCGGTAGGGGGGCCGGCCCCACTTTGTGGCCTTTGCGGGTCCCGTTGCTTCGGGTGTCTTCTAGATGCTTCCTGAGCCCAATGACGGTGTTTTGCCTTCGCGGTTACGTTTCGTGATAATTATGCACTCTAATCCCTCTTTTATGCTTTTCTAGAATAATCCCTGAAAAATACTGAATATACAAAACTCGTAGAAATTGTCAGTTAAAACCCTATACTAGTGTGTATTTATATATCCTTTCATGTCTAAAGTTCTAATAAAAGTTGACGTTATCCACCGTCAACAACTCCCCTAAGCTTACCTTTTGCCAATCCCTTGGCAAACAAACTAAGCCTAATTTCTATCATATTTGGATCAGGAGTTGCTACAATGTTGTTATACTCTTCAAGTACACATGCTTTCAAACAAAGATTCTCCTCCGGATTAGACAGTGTCTGTTCTAACCTTCAATTTACCCATTTTACCTTTAACTATAGGGCTTTACATCTCTTGCATAAGTCTTGAGTAATCAAAAGACAGAATAATCGGGTCAAGCACTATGTCTCAAATTCTTCACAGTACCAATATTCTGGAGTTTTTTAAGTTTTCACAATAAAACTCAGAGTTTAATTGTATGACACCCTCAATTCTCTTTAATATGTGATATCTATGGATCTCACTGAGGCATGTTGTCATGCCCTCCTACAACTAATGACCATAGTGGAGCTTTATAGGAGTGGCAATAACAAGGATGAGCATACTTGCAATTCATATGTTGTAAAGCCAAACAATGGATCCACAGAGAGTCAAGACATACAATCAAATCAAGTTGTGCGTGTGTATAGAATATGATGGATAGGTGTATATAAGGTATTTAGTGGCTAATTCTAATTCTACTTTTGCTCTTTGAGGATAAATCTCTCTTTTGAACTTAGAACTTTTCGCGGGAAAATATGGGCTATCTTTATTCATTTTCTTTTATCTCTCTTTTTTTTCTGGAAGGCGGGCATCTAAGTACCTATTGTTTTAATTGCTTGGACACTTGTCCATTTTTTCCCTTTTCTCTCTTTTTTTCAATACTTTTGCATAGCCACATGCATCCTTTGAATATATAAATAATTAGAAAGATAATAATAAGAACTTAGAGCAATTAAATAGGGGCCATCCTATGGGGTATAGTATTTTTTAGGTGTTTTACTCCCCAAAGTGTAGGAGAAAAATATTTTTTAAGGTAGATCTGGATGAAAATAGAAAATGGTTTGCGCTTTCTCCTAGAATAGGAGTAATGCATATGTGGATGGAGTCTGTATATGATCTTGATTTTAAAAAGCATGACAAGACTCTCATAAGGTATACAACAAAGGTTGATCAACTCAATGCAAAGCAAGCAAAGATAAATGAGCAAAGTTTTTTCTATCTCTAAAGATATTATTTCTGGCTTTGGTAGGAATTCACACTTTGTCATACAAGAGCTCATCATGTAAGATTAAATTTTTTAAAAGATAAGTCTCCAAAACTTAGTATCGATAGGAATAAGATAAATAGCAGCTCAACCTTCATGAATCATATCAATCAATCATCTAGACTTAGTTCAAGCATATGCCTCCACAAGTTTCAGGCTCAGAGTAAATTCTCAAATTAAAATAGCAATATCTAAAATTCGGAAGAATTTAAGGTTGACAACTAGGCACTTGAAAGGAATAATAACAGAGCAACTATTCATCATCTCCAAGATAAAATTTTAATTTTCATCAGTTTTTTTTAATTAACTCTAGCCTAGACTAACTCTAAACACACTCTAATAGATTAAATGCTTATTTGGTTTTAATTTATTATATATATATATTAAACTGTTAGACTCACAAAAGACTCTACAAGCGTGGACCTTCATGTGCCCACATATTTTTGGTATTTTATAACTATAAGACAGACTCGATAAATTGTATAGGTATAGTTACCTGATAACTAGGGGATGCTCCTCCGTCAAGCTTAATGTTATCGTAGTTGAGCGTTGAAGCTGAGTGGTCCTCATAGAGGAGCTCATGCTTATAAGAGCAAGTGTTGTCGGAATACTTCAATCTCATCACCCAAGAAGTTACTTCCTTCACACGAGGGGGTCAAGCGTATGTCGAAAAAGTGTACTTCAAGTGATGAAGATTCCTAGGTAAGGCTGGCTCTTGGAGTCATCCTGCAGAAAAGCTCTCACAAAACACCAAAACTCGTGGAACGGTATTACGATAAAACGTTAACGATTAGCCGTTTTTAGAGGATTGGGTGTTGTGGTGGTTTCAAATTTTTATGATAGCAGATATTGCAGCAGGGATGCTCAATTAATATTTTTTTTAGGTTTTATAGGTTTACATGTAGAAAGTACAAATGCATGATATATATTTTTTATTCTATAGGCCACCACAGTGAGAACTCCTACAACTTTTACACTACAAGGGTTTCACATAGGGCCTCGAGTTTTTTAGATGCATAAATGCAGCCTAATGCATATCTATTTATTTTTATTATTTTATAATACTAATATAGAAAAGTAATCATACTAAAGAGAGAATAAATCATATGATGCAAGAAAGTAAATATAGATAACTACCGATGTTACCTCACGGCGAGGGTTCGATGTTTTTAGTCCTTCGAACTAGACTTCTTCTTGCAATGATTTATTGAGTACTTCAAGTTGCTCTTCGGGATAAGAATTGAGGTAGTACCTCCACTAGTGGTGCTTCCAATGGCGGTGCCACCTTCTTTCTTTCTTTTGTAGGCATCTCGAAGCCAATCTTATGTGTGTCCTTATTACTAGTTGAGAACTTCCACTATAGAATTTGGGGGATTGTCTCCCCACACTTTAATTGAAGTGTGTTCTGCCCATAAAGATAAGGTAGAGATCAAGTGCATGGGCTCTGCTAGTGGGAAAACACCAACAGAACCAGAAATTTATTCATCCTCTAACCTTGGGCACAATAAGATTGACATTATTCATATTGTTCATTCCTATCATGGGTGAGAGGACCAGAAGTATAAATATGGCATTTAAACTTGTGAGATAAAGAGTAAAGTTACTTAACCATTAGAAAGGCTATTCATCTTTATAATGTATCAAGAATAATAGATGAAGTATTTATAGCTTACTTCGTTAAAACTGAGATTAAGAGAATGGTGCTATGAATAAACTTAGAGAACAAATCATATTGAGTTTAATCAGGTTGATCAATTTAAGTTGTAACTCTAACATGGTTGTATTTTTCATTTATTACATACCAAGATCAAGAGGAAATTAATGACCACTTACCTTAAGATGTTACCTCCATTATTTGAGCATGATGAAGGGTAAATGAATTTCAATGGTCTTTTTCTTTCTTATATTGTGGGTTATTCACTAGCATCTTGTCTCGTATATTGTACTCCTTTCTCACTCTTGGACCTCCTGCTTCTCTCATTATTTCTTCTAATTATGCACTCTAATCCCTCTTTTATGCTTTTCTAGAATAATCCCTGGAAAATACTGAATATACAAAATTCGTGGAAATTGTCAGTTAAAACCCTAGACTAGTATGTATTTATATATCCTTTCATGTCTAAAGTTCTAATAAAAGTTAACGTTATCCACTGTCAACAACTCCCCCAAGCTTACCTTTTGCCAGTCCCTTGGCAAACAAACTAAGCCTAATTTCTATCATATTTAGATTAGGAGTTACTACAATATTGTTATACTCTTCAAGTGCACATGCTTTCAAACAAAGATTCCCCTCCGGATTAGACAGTGTCTGTTCTAACCTTCAACTTACCCATTTTACCCTGGTGGCCGCTGGTCCTCCCCTTCGGTCCAATGTCTTCTCGTCCCTTCTAGAATCTTCCTGTGTAGCCGTGGTGTCTAATCTTGCATTCTATATTATATTGTAGCTCAAAAGTATGTCATTTCCAATGTATACCTGCAAAACCATTGATTCACCAAAACTCGTAGAATTCGTTAGTCAAAGCCCTACTTTTAGGTAGATGAATTGCTTTTGTATCGCTTTGGAAGGTTAGTTGACGGTTGGATTTGAACGTTAAGGACCGTCAACAACACCCCCACACTTAGGCTTTTACTCGTCCTCGAGAAAAGGTTGGATAACTTTAGGCATAACTCCAGACAAAGATATCAACATAAGCTCATTCCTGTTTATTGCTGCACTGTGAGATTCAAAGTGTCTACCATGCAACTTTGGGAAATTAAAAAGTAGAACAGCTGAACAGATTACCTTTACCTCACTGCCAAGTCCATTGGAGGTTTTTGTAAGATTTTTGAAATGAAACATAGCTTACCTGCTCCTCAATGTGGTACTCTCAAATCACTCATTATATGTAGTATTTGTGGATTCTTACTTACGCATGAATAAGTGAATACCTTTCCTTGTAACCTACCTCTAATAGGCTTATGTGGAGTTTGAAAGTTTGGCAAGGAATAGTGTACTTACATTACACATCATTGAGCCAGTGTAAGAGTCCCAAGGAGAGAGGTGTCATACTTCTAAATCGAGATGTGCATGTGTGTGGAATATATGGTGGCTATCCTGATTCTACTATACTCAACTTTGAAGGATATATCTCTCTTGCTTGAATTGTGGTGCTTGGAGACAATGGGCTATCATAGATTTTTTTTCTTTCTTTTTCAGAGAGCTAGGCATCTGAGTGCCCATTGTCCTTTTTAACAATTGGACCCTTGTCCATTTTTCTTTTAAAACTTTCTTTTTATTTTCTTTTTGCATATCCCATGTCATCCTACATGAAAGCTTTTGCAAGACAGAGATTTCTGATAATGTTAGAGCATGAGTGAATAAGATCCTACCAAAAGTCTTTTTTGGGTGCGTACTCTCAGTGTAAGAGCAACACATTTTCTATGTGGATGAAAAAGGCTGCGCCTACCCCTAGTGTAGGGATAGTGCATATATGGAGTGTAAGTGGATCTTGATCTTGGAAGCATGATGAATCTCTACAACACGGGTCTCAAAAGCTGATAGAGCTCAGTGCAAGACAAGTAACTTTTGTAGAAAGTTTATGATCATGTATGGCTCTACAACACGGGACAGGCGAGGTTGTCTTGGGGTTGGTGCAGTCCTTGCCTTCTTCTTCGGGGGCTCCGGATTGGCTCTTGGCGGTGGATTGAACTTCACATTGCTGGGTCCACCCGCACACCATCCAGAGTCACTCGGGCTTTCTCAGTGGTGTACTTTGCACCAGTCACCATTCCAAACTTGGTGGTGACTCCCAGCAGCCTCTCCCCCTCTCTAGGAGGTAATAACTTAGTGCCTTGGGGGAGAGCGATGCTAGGTTGACCTGGCTGTCGTGGCTTGTCACCCAGGAGCGGTCGATGAGCTGGTGGAGCGATGGCAAGCCTCTTGATGGCCTGAGCGTAGAAGGCCTCCTCCATAGGAGCTCCTCGAGTTCGAGCTCAGACGACCTCCTTCGATGGCACCGGGACGATCTCCTTCGGGGGCACCACTGCCAGCTGCTTTGGTGGGATGATCACCAGTGGGAGGACGTCCTCTTGCTCTTCAACTGAGTATGGGTGGTTTGTGCTGGCCATTTGTCAAATGATGGAGAGGTGGAGAGCTTCCTTGCTATGAGTTGAGAAAGGAGAGCTCTTGGGATGAGAGGAGAATGACCCTAGGGGGTGTTTATATAGTCCTAGTAACTTGAGATAGGGGCATTCCATCCTAATCTATCCTGAGCATCTACCGTGAACAGGTGGTGGTGGATTCGCACTAAAGTGGAATATCTGAAACCCTAACAGAACAAGCTTCGCACCGAGAAGCGACGGACATCGAGGCGGCGCAGGGGCAGACCGACCGGTCTGGGGTGGGACCGGCCGGTCCCACCCTGGCCCGGATTTCGGTGCCCTTCCGCGGGTGCTTTCTTGGCCCGTTATCTCTCCAATTTTTCTCCTATCGCGGCCCATTTCGCGACGGAGTTTGCAGTTTTAATAAATTAGGGGAAAGCCAGAAAATAAATTTCATCTAATTCTTCGGATGGTCTAGAAGGTTCTAGAAAAATTTTAAGGTGTTGGCCATTTACCTTGAATAATGTACCTTCGTTGTTTCGAAGTGTCACTGCTCCGTGTGATGATGCATTTACCACCGTGAATGGTCCTTCCCATTTGCTTCGTAGTTTACCATACCCGAATAACCTCACCCTGGAATTGAATAATAGGACTTTATCGCCAGGGCTGAAGTTCTTCTTCTTAATTCGCTTATCATGCCACCTTTTAGTCCTCTCTTTATAGATCTTTACGTTATGATATGCTTTTTCTCTCCATTCATCTAGTTCTGAGAGTTGCACCTTTCGTCTTGTCCCGGCAGCTTCTAAATCCATGTTCCATCTCTTGATTACCCAGTGAGCCTTTAACTCAAGCTCTGCTGGCAAGTGACAGGTCTTCCCGTAGACGAGTTGATAAGGAGACATGCCAAGAAGTGTCTTGTATGTTGTTCGGTATGCCCATAATGCGTCGGGTAGCTTTTCCTTCTAAACAGTTCCCATCTCGTTGACTGTCTTTTGTAGAATGTTCTTGATTTGCTTATTGGAAGTTTCTGCTTGGTCACTCGTTTGAGGATGGTAAGGAGTGGCTATGTAATGTTTTATTTCTTGCTTCATCAAGTACTTGCGAAAGTCCTTGTCAATAAAGTGAGTTCCTCCATCACTGATCACCATCCTTGAAACACTGAATCTTGGAAATATTGTCTCATGAAACATCTTCTTGGAGTTCTTGGAATTTGCAGCTTTGCATGGCATGGCTTCTACCTATTTTGAAACATAGTCAACTACCACTAGAATGTACTCATAGTTGCCTGATTTTAGAAATAGTCCCATGTAGTCAATTCCCCAGACATCAAAGAGCTCTATTTGAAGATTGTTGGTGAGTGGCATGGCATCTCTGGAATTGATATTGCCGTGCCTCTGACATGCTCCATATCTTCGGATGAGGTTCCTAGTCTTCGTACATGGTTGGCCAAGAGAATCCACTTTGCCAAATCTTTGCATGAGTGCAGAACGCTCCATAATGACCTCCATATGGTGATGAGTGACATCTTTTAATAATCCGTAGTCCTTTCTCAGTGGGTACACATCTTTGGAGTAGTCCATCAGAGCATACTCGGAAGAGGTAAGGATCATCCTATATGTGTAGACGGCTTTCATAGATGAGCTTTCTCCTGTTTGCCCCTGGTGGTATATATCCTCCAAGCATAAAATTGACAATATTCGCGTACTAGGGATCCGATCTGGAGACAGCGTAGAGTGTGTCGTCTCGAATGGAGTCATCGATTGGTAGTTCCTGCATATTCTTAAACTGCATTCTAGACAAGTGATCGGGCAATGTGATTTTTTACTCCCCTTTTTATCTTTTATTTCTAAGTCAAATTCTTGGAGTAGCAAAATCCATCTTATGAGTCGTGGTTTAGCATCTTTCTTAGTGAGCGTGTATTTGAAGCGCAAAGATGATCAAGATAAATAATTACCTTTGCTCCTACTAAGTAAGATCTAAATTTGTCTATAGCAAAAACAACAGCCAGAAGCTCTTTTTCAATAGTTGCATAGTTAAGTTGAGGTCCTGTCAAAGTTTTGCTAGCGTACGCAATTGCGTAATACCTCTTGTCTTTAGTTTGTCCCAAAACTGCCCCCACAGCATAATCATTTGCATCACACATCAATTCAAAAGACAGCGACCAATCAGGGGGTTGAATAATTGGTGCCAAGATGAGCGCCTTCTTAAGGGTTTCAAAAGCTTCTAAACATGCGTCATCAAATTCAAAGGGAACATCCTTAGCTAGCAGGTTTGTTAGAGATCTAGCAATATATAAAAAGTTATGTATGAACCATCGATAAAAACCTGCATGACCTAGGAAGCTTCGAATTCCTTTAACATTAATGGGAGGAGGTAGTTGTTCAATCACTTCAATTTTAGCTCTATCTACCTCTATCCCTCTTTCAGACACTAGATGTCCAAGCACTATTTCTTCTCTAACCATGAAATGATATTTTTTCTAATTAAGGACTAATTGCTTTTTCTCACATCTTTGCAAAACCTTATCCAAGTTTTCAAGGCATTTATCAAAAGTTTTTCCATATACAGAAAAGTCATCCATGAAAACTTCTACTATCACTTCAATCATATCAGAAAATATAGACATCATGCATCTTTGAAATGAAGCTAGAGGATTATATAGTCCAAAAAGACATTCTACGGTAAGCATAAGTTCCGTATAGACATGTAAAGGTGGTTTTGTTCTGGTCATCTGGATGGATCGGTATCTAATGATATCCCGAATACCCATCAAGGAAACAGAAGAAAGAGTGATTTGCCAACTTCTCCAACATCTCATCAATGAAGGGGAGTGGAAAATGATCTTTCTTTGTTGCCTTGTTAAGCTTTCGGTAATCAATACACATCCGCCATCCAGTGATGGTTCTTTGTGGGATTAATTTATTCTTATCATTCTTAACAACTGTCATGCCTCCCTTCTTAGGCACAACTTGCATAGGGCTTACCCACTCGCTGTATGGCACAGGATATATGATCCCGGCGTGTACCAGTTTCAAGACCTCTTTCTTAACAACCTCTCTCATCGCGTTATTCAACCTACGTTGTGGTTCTATAGAAGGTGTTATCTCAGGGTTTGTAGGGATGCGATGGGTGCAAAGAACAGAACTGATTCCTTTAAGATCTTGGAGCGAATAGCCAAAAGCAGATTTATGCTTCTCTAGGACTGTAATCAATCGAAAGGTTTCTTCCTCAGAGAGTTTATCACTTATAATCACAGGAAATTCTAGATCATTATTTAGAAAAGCATATTTAAGACCAGAAGGCAAAGGGTTTAAGTTCTATCGGAGGCTTAGGTGGTTCTTCAAACTCATCTAGAGGGTCAAGTTCTAGCATACTATCTCCTCCCTCATCTAGTGGTTTGAAATCATCTTCAAAATCTGGTTTGAGAAGAGATTCAAAGGATGTCTCTAAGACTTCTTCCATAGGATCAGATCGCTCCTCGAAAGTGGCTCAGTCTCATTGTTGAGAGTATGAGTTATTGATATAGATAGTTTAAAATTCTTTCCAAGGCTAATGTTTAGGTTCCTTTTTTGTCCATCTTGCAAAAGTCTCTCTATAGGCTGTCCAATCAGTACGTCAAACTCTATCACATCAAAGATATAAAAGCTCAAATGAACTCTTATCCCTTTGACATGAATAGGTAAGACAAAGAGGATTCCCAAACTTGGGAGAATATGGCCTAAAGGACTTTTCAAAAACTTTGTTGTTGGGGTTAAGGGCATGTCTTTTA
Source organism: Chrysopogon serrulatus (assembly GCA_015844335.1). Taxonomy (NCBI): domain Eukaryota; kingdom Viridiplantae; phylum Streptophyta; class Magnoliopsida; order Poales; family Poaceae; genus Chrysopogon; species Chrysopogon serrulatus. Next base: position 110,694 of record JADLZL010004975.1, on the reverse strand, counting down.
AAATATCTTGAGCATATGTTGTAGACATTATGTTAACTCCCACAACAGGATTGTATAATGCTTTGAAAGAACTCTTGTGGATTTGGCAATGTATGGTTGTTGAAGTGAAATCAACTCGGATGACATCAGAGGAAAGCTCTGACTCTTCCAACCAATCATTGCTTATAATCGACACAAGGTCTTTAGCATTTTGCTTTAGGAAAGCCTCATTAGACGGATCTAAGACTTCTCCACTATGTGATGATTTCTTAGGCTTCTGTGGTCTCCTAATGGCGTAGTAATTCGAAGTGTTTCTATAATCAGTGAATATATCATCCTCGATCTCGAGCATGAAGTCTGGAAGTGGAATCTCTTCCTCCTCCTGTGGTTCAGGCTCGTTGATAGTTGTAGATTGGGATGTGGTCGGTATGGATTTCTGATCAACTATTAAATCCTCTTCCTCTACTAGCTTCTTTAAATGTGTTTTGTTTTCGTGGATCTTTGTAAGGACATCTCTCGCAACATCAGGGGTGATATGCAAGAATGATCCTCTAGAAGCAAGGTTGAGGAATTTAGAAGTTTTTCTATTCAGACCTTTATAAAAATGTTGAAGTAGAACGGGGTCTGGTATGGATAGACTAGGCCCAGAATGAGTAAGATTGTTAAAGCGTTCCTAGGCTTCAGTTAGAGTCTTCTTCTTCCTTTGTCTAAAGGATAGAACTTCTAAGCGCAGGTCTATTACCTTAGAGATAGGATAGAATTGAAGGCAGAATTCAGCACACAATGCTCTCCAATCACCTTTAACACTCTCAACGTGGAGATCATACCAATGTCTAGCTTCTTCAGTTAAAGAGAAAGAAAAAAGCTTCCATCGGATAGTCTCATCGGACATATCCTTAATGCGCAAGCACGCACAGGTTTGCTCGAATTCATTGAGGTGAGAATAAGGGCTAGCATTATCTTCTCCTGAGAAAGATTGGTTTCTGACCATGTCTATTAAACATGGGCGTAGCTCATAGTCAGAAGTTAAGATAGGCTTTGAGGATGGCTCTGGCTCTAAGCGTAGGCTCATGAAGTTATATTTATAGATAGGCGTGGAATTAAGTTGATCCATTGAAGGATATAAAAGGTAAAGAGAAATGGAAAAGGTAAAGAGTGATAGTATACAAATAAAAGATAAGATTATGATACAGGTTAAGATAAGTTCGTTGAGTGATCTCAAAGAACGTCTTCCCGAGAAACGGCGCCTTTAAATGCTTGTTGGTATCTGTTAATGCCTACTTGAATAATTCCACAAGCGCACTCGGATACGTTGTAGCACTTCACCGGATGAATATACCCAGTTTTAATATCGAACCTAAAGGAAGATGTGTAAGAGTCTTCTAAACTACAACTTAATCACCTGAGTAGCAAACAAGGCCGTAGAAGATAGAGATATAGAGAAGATAACTAGGGCTTCTAATTCAGGCTCAAGTAAGATATGATTAGGGTGTTTTACTAGGGAACTGGATAGAGGAGCACAGGCAAAACTGTAACCCGACTACCAATTATTTTTCTGCTCGGCCTACCGACGGGATAGTGGAATATATAAGATTCAACGAAGCTATAAAGTCACCTCCACGAGCTACCACCAAATCCGGACGATAGGGTACATCTACGAGTAACGAAGTCTAAGCACCACGCTTACACAACGAATACTACTCTAACCCAAGAGCTACAAGAGTCACAAACCGGTAAAACAAGATAAACAATGTACTTGCTTGAACTTAGAAGTCGATTCCAAAGCAATCTCAGATACAAGCCGTAGAGGTAGCACTGACAGGCCGATACTCCTCCAAAACTCTCTCTTTAACTCTATCTCTCTATTTCTGATATAGAACTAGCTTCTAGAGGTATAGAACTAGCTCTCTCTTGGAATGCTAACTCGAGAGGTCATCCATTCAGGGGACACCTCCCAGAATTCTAACTAGGGTTTCTCGATAAAGCTTTTCTTCTTCAGAATGGATCCCCTTCTCTGGGGGGGTTGCCTCTCCTTTTATAGCCTTGGCGAATCAACGTGAGCCCTTGGATCAAACTGACATTGGCGGACGGTGGAGATCAATCCTCAAAGACGGTGGAGTAAACCAGACGAACCGGGCCGCGAACGGGCACTGGCCTAGACCGGCTGGTCTAGGGCCAGACCGATCGGTCTGGCCTGGTGGCCGCTGGTCCTTCCCTTCGGTCCAGTGTCTTCTCGTCCCTTCTGGAATCTTCCTGTGTAACCGTGGCATCTAATCTTGCATTATATGTTGTATTGTAGTTCAAAAATGTGTTATTTCCAGTGTATACCTGCAAAACTATTGATTTACCAAAACTCGTGGAATTCGTTAGTGAAAGCCCTACTTCTAGGTAGATGAATTGCTTTTGTATCGCTTTGGAAGGTTAGTTGATGGTTGGATTTGAACGTTAAGGACCGTCAACAGAGTGTCCGACGCCCCTAACTCGGCACCACTTTGAAGGTAAGGGTTGGGACATTCGAGTGGCGGCTATATAAGGTAGTTGGCTACTTTGGATACCTTTCTTGCACATTTTGTTCATTCTTGAACACCCTAGAGCTGAGCCAATCTCCTCCCTCTCATCTTGCTTGTTTGCTTGCATCCAGAGATTGAGAGAGATTCTAGTTATTGCTTGTGAGTTCTTAGATCTAGTGGCATTTGTGATCGTTCTCGCTGTGTGGTTACTTGTTCTCTTGGTGGTTGCCACCACCTAGATTGTTGGAGCAGCGAAGAAGAGGTGTGAGCAAGCCGGTGATTGTTCTTGGCCTCATCTCGGTGGATTGTGAAGGGGTTCGTGAGGTTTTCTAGCGGAGTGCCTAATTCCTACTTAGGTTCTTGTCGCGTCTAGTGAGGTTCGGTGTGTGATACTGATTGACACAGAACCACGTGGTCAAAGGAAACACAACGAGGATGTAGCATGTTGGCAAGCACGTGAACCACAGGGATAGATTGTGTCTTGGTCTTCGTGTGGATTGATCCATCGAGATTACTTTCTCTTTTTGAATTGATTGGATCATCAACCGAATTTCTATTGATTGAATCAAGATGGTGATTGGCTACATCCACAAGGCACGGTTTGTATATTTTGATCCTTTTCTTATTTTGTGCAAGTAGTATATTATGTTGTGTAGAGTAGTTTAATTGATAAGAACATTACTTTTAGTGTGCTCTAGTATATTAGGATTGTTAGAATTGGTTTAGGAGGCTTGCAATCCCTCTCGCTTGTAGGCTAGCGAAAAAAACTTACATTATCATTATTTATGTTACTAACCTAGGTTAATCTAGTATTTTTATAGAAATTTTAATTAGACTATTCATCCCCTCTAGCTAATTAGATCTTTCAATCGGTCCACGTGAGATAGGTTGTTTTATTAGCACTAAATAACAAAACGTCGTCTTTCCGTGAGTTTCTTTATAAAGTGTACATAGGGTTTAAGCCATGTTTTAAATAGCGAGCTAAGGCTAAAGTGCTTAGCGTTTTATAAACCGTAATTAGCGGACTTTAGCGGCAAAATAGCGGCAAAATTGTGTATAAACGCAAATAGCGGCACAATTTTTTTTCAAGTTATTCGGGCTATAGCGGCAAAAATAGCGGGCTATTTTTTTCTATGGGTTTAAGTCTTAAACCTCGGCGTGGAATAGGTACACGCCGAGAAGAACAGGCCGAAATACAATCATAAAGCGTCGAGGTCAAAGGTAGCCCTTATTCAGATTCCAAAACTTAGAAAAATTTGGTAATGTAACATTTCGTTTATATTTAGCAAATATTTTTTAATTGTGAACTAAACTAACTAGGCTCAAAAGATTCATCTCGTGATTTATAACTAGACTGTGTAATTAGTTATTTTTTACTTATATTTAGTACTCTATATATGTAGCTAAATATTGATGTGATAAAGAGAGTAAAAAAATCTAGAATTTTTAGAGAGAAAGAGACCAAGAGCCTAACGTGACAGTTCAAAGGCGCGACATGGAAGAACGTCAACTGGCCTCGGCCGCCGAGCTGGTGTCCCATTTCTGGAAAAAGTTTTAACAGGGTTCTATCTGAAAAAGTTTCTGAGAAGGATCAAAATGTAAAAATTTCAGGGAGGGGAAGGGAACAAGAAGCTTTCGCAAGCTGGCCAGCTCCCTATCAAGGTAGAAGAAAGTCACGACGCAGTGAGCGAATAAGCGAGAGAGATACCGAGGAGGGACGGATCGGGATGGGAGGGGTGACTTCAAGTGTGGCGGCGAAGATGGCTTTCTTCCCGCCGACGCCGCCGTCGTACGCACTGGTGGAGGACGCCGGTGCGGGGATCACCACGCTCAGCGGCCAGCCGCACCGGGAGAACGTCGAGTTGCTGCGCCTCCGCACCCGCAAGGGGAACACGCTGGCGGCGATGTACGTGCGCCACCCGGACGCAGTGTCCACGGTGCTCTATTCCCACGGCAACGCCGCTGACCTGGGCCACCTCTACCAGCTGTTCCTGCACCTGTCCTTCAACCTCCGCGTTAACATCCTCGGGTGAGGATTGGCCCGCCTGTCGCCTTGATTGCTTTCCTCCAAGTTTAATTAGCTTTCACGTAGCTTGATTGTCCTTCTGTTTGGTGTGATCCGTGTTCGGTGGATGCTCTTGGGCATGCTTGTCTTGGCTGCTGAGCCCTGGGCTCAGGCATTCCTTGATTTGTCACCGTCGATGTGCGAAATCTTGTGTTCTGGCGCCAAATTCCATCCTCTATCTCCCTAGTGTGTTTAGATTTTACTAAGTTTGTGCGGAATTTCATTCTTTTGGTCTGCTTGCCTAACTTTGCTTTGCTTTGTCCCCGTTTGTCAAGTTCCCGTGATCTTTGAGTGTGGGAATATCCATTTCCTTGTTCATAATAGGATTGGGTCTTGCTTTCGCAGAACTGGTGATACCTAATGGTTGGATGCCTCGATTTTTGGGTTACTTTGTGAGTGAAGTTGATGAAAAATCCTTTTTGTTTCCGAGTCTGTATTTGGGATTTCTGGAATGGAAACGAATTTTTTAGGGAATTCGTCTTCTTTCCTTTTTTTTTTCTAGAATTACAGTGTGAAATGTTGAGCTACTTGGCTGAAACTTCTGGGCAGTGAAGATCCTGCCTGGCTGTTTTGGGGTTTGGTATTGCAACTTTTCTTGAAGAAGGAAAAAAAAATCTTGCACAGGGTGGTCGGACTGATATGATTATAGTTTCTGCTTGTTAGCTTTTCTCAAATGTGTGCTATACTGCGATGTACTACTATGACCGTCCTTAAAAGATGTAAGATCTAGATGTAATTCTGTCTATACTCAACTACTGAAAGTTTGACCAAATTTATGGAAAATAGTATCACTATACAAGACATCAAACATGTATTTTATGAAAACATATTCCATGACGAATATAATGACACTTACTAGTATAAAATATCAATGCTTTTTTTTTCTCTCCAAACTTGATCAAATTCGAAATCGTTTGACTTGTTACTACGCTAGAATTGCGTTTTTTTCAGGAATGATTTTTTTCTTAGGAAAAAAAAAACTGTTGGTAGTGTAGGATGCATGCATTCTGAATATCTGATACTTCTCTTCCATTCCACAATTCTTGTTGATGTTGACCAGTTGATCCTATGCATTTATTTGTAAGTTTACTTATCCTATCCAAGGGAAATCTCTGATGGTTTGTATGATATGAAATGATGTAGATTTTTTTTTGAGAAAGAACAACAGCAGGGGTCCCCAACTGTTAGGATTTTATTAAACCAAAAAGAACCAAATGAACAAAAGAGGCAGAACAAAAAACAAGAGCAAAGGAAACAGGTTAGCCGAGGCAGGCTGGGTCAAACTATGTACACAAATCTATCCAAGAAAGGAAGGGAGCGTGCTTGTATAACAATGTAGATTCTCCTGGTCAATGAAAAGGAGCTCATTCTTGTAGACTTGGCTCATTCGTTACTATGTGGTGCATTACTGGTGTATATTCAGGGTTCTCTTTGCACATGATCTAGATTCTAGATGTGCTATGCTGTGTTTCTGTAAGGATAAAATTTGAGTAGTGATTCAGTGATAGGGCAAAAGGGCCAAAGTTGATTTAGTGTATTCTTTTGAGTGGTTGGGCCTTCATTTTTTTGGCAGGACAGAAAGAAGCTATCGGCTATGTCTTTGTTACCCTGCACTTGCAGATTCAATGGCGCTCTGGAGAGGTTTTGGTCATTGCTAAATTGATCCCTTTTGTATTAAATAAACATTTCAAATGCTTTATCTCAGACTGCATTTCTTGTTCAGAGGATTTCTTAAATTATGCTTTGCTATGGAGTGTTGTTGCCCAAACATAACTGCAATATGGTGGATGGAGACCCATTACTAATTTCATGGTGAATCATTATCTGGATCTGTTTCCATTATTGCATCATCTTCATGGGGCTGAAAATAGATTTCATTTATTTATGCTGTGTCTAAAACTATATTCTTTTACATTTTGGGTGGGACTATTTGATAGTTTTGTTTTGGCATCTTATGCCTTGGTAGTGCTTGCTTGTCCATTTTGATAATTCTGTGATGCTTCATTCTTTCCTTTCTGGGAAGTTCATTGATGAATAATTATTGATCTGTAAAGTACTTCATGTTTAGGAAAGTTTAGTTCCTCTGTTTATCTCATTTATCTAGATACTAAAGGAATTTGAACAGAGTCATATTGTCTTATCATGACTTCCTAAAATTGAAAGGTTATTGACGGACAAACTTATATATGTGTTTCTTTTTGCTTACATAAAATAAAGTTTGGAAAATAAAGTATTTACACATAACTGGAGCTCAAGTCATGACTTTATATGCATAATGATTGTATGTGATAAAGAGCACATGCTGGCTGTGCTTAATCGATGTTGGACCATGGATACATTTTCAAGCATGGCTTGCCTTGCCTCAACCAGCATCCTGTTCCTGCATGGTCAAGCCAATGAATTCAGCGTTTGCTTCTCTTGTGCGGTGGCTCGACATGTGTGGTTTGTCATCTTCAACAAAATTGGGTTGCCGAGAATGTGGCTTCAGTTGGACATGGGATGTTTTCTCCAGATTGTGGTGTTGCATGACCACTCTCATAGGAAAGGTTTATGGGAAAAGGCTCAACAGTTTGATCATGGTACGTGGTAAATTGGAAACATCAACTCCACACTGAGCGTGAGCATGATTGTGAGGTGGTGCCTTTGCTGTGTGGTGCCAGGGCTCACCAGTTTGGCAACATCTGGATGCCATTTTAGGAACCCCACTGCCCAGATTTTTTGTGATCGTTTCTTTGGTTTTGTTATTTGGGTTTCTGTTAGCACAGTGTGGTTGTGTTACGTGTATTTTTGGGTTTGTGATCTTCATTCTTGTCCAATTGAATGATTTGCAGCTTTCCTGTGTGTTTGAGGGAAAACGTTTTACTTTTATAATCAATGCAGCACGCATTTGAGGAAAAATATTACTTTGTAAACAGTACAGATACACAACTTGTTCCTTTATTTTCCTGTCATCAGAGGTTAATAGTAGCTTTGAAACTACGCAGGTATGACTATTCAGGATATGGGCAATCATCAGGAAAGGTTTGTTAAAGTCTTGAAGTTCAACAACGTTATTTTTCATAACGAATGTCTACTTTGCTAACTGTTTGTGCTGTCCCATTTTAGCCAAGTGAACACAATACTTATGCTGACATAGAGGCAGCTTACAAGTGCCTCATAGAGAACTTTGGTGCCAAGGAAGAAGAAATAATTCTTTATGGACAATCTGTTGGAAGTGGGCCTACTGTAGATTTGGCCAGTCATTTATCTCAGCTGCGAGCTGTTGTCTTGCATAGTCCTATATTGTCAGGGCTGAGAGTTATGTATCCTGTGAAGCGCACATATTGGTTTGACATCTACAAGGTTTGTTGTCATCTGTTAATTGCGGCATTCAATATTGTGTTATCTTATCCGCTTCTATATCTCAGGTGCCTAATTTTTTGTTGTTATTCAGGCAATATGCAATTTTGTCATTGTTTGGCTGTAGAAGAAAAAAAAGTAAATTGTCTCTTGTGAGTTGTCCTTTTAGTTTTAATAGTTGTTTTTGTTTGTGTAAGATTGTTGCCCAGAAATTTCTAAAAATTCAGGCACCTGAAATATAACAACTCATGACCTGCTATACCTCTATTTTATGCTGACAGTTCTCTGTTATTCATTTGCTTCCAGAATATTGATAAAATCCCTCAAGTTACATGTCCTGTGCTCATTATACATGTAAGTGTATCTTCATCTTACATTTTTGTCTTTTTTCTGAAATTTTATTTGAAAATTCATTGTGTTCCATATGTATGTGTGCTTCTCAATTGTTTCTTTATACTATATGAGAAAATTATTCAATTATGTTTTATAAAAGCAGACATAAAATCTTAAAGTTGGATTACATGAAAAAAGTTGTTAGATTGTGCATCAGCTTGCATTCCCACCTGATGTTTGGATTACTCACAAGTGTTGAAGTATCTAAGTTTATTCATACCATTCCTCTACAGTTTTAAGCTTTTGGTGAATATGATTGCTGAATAATCAATGTTGATGAATTCTTATATTATTTGATTGTAATTTATGTCACTGAGATGCTATAGTTTATTGCATCCCTATTTGTTGCTCTGTTCTGTGTGATTCAACTAAATGCTACATAGTACAAACTACATAGTTTCAACTAAATGCCACATACTACAAACTACATAGTTTCATGCAACACACTACTTGCTACTCTGGTCTATGATGTACTTTTAATTTGCCAGACTGAAAGCACTATTTTTTAGGTTTGGTATATCATCATCCATGTACTTCTTACTTTCAAACATCTACCTGTCTTCTTGATAACTGGATTTTTTTTTTTTTTTTTTGAAATAAAGGGCAGGAGCTCTGCCGCTCAATTAAGTAGCAGGTAAGAGTTTTTATGTACAGGGAGGCACCCCCTGGTGCCAAACTCGCCCTTCAGGGGATTTACATAGCTCTGCGTCGTTGCATTATATCCTCTTTTGTCAAGGAGGCCATATGCTGGACCATTTTATGGGCGTTGTCGAAGAGCCTTCTATTCCTCTCCTTCCACAGGATCCATACAACGTAAATGAGGACTCCATTGAACCGCTTTTGGTCTTGTTTTGGCACCTTGCTTGCTGCCTCCACCCACCAATTGGCAAAGCATGTAGAATCATGTTGTGGTTGCTGCACACTGAAATTTCCCTAGGACAGAACTTGGTTCCAAACTGCTCTAGCGAAAGGGCACAGCAAGGAGAGATGCACCGCTGTCTCCTGGAGCCTATTACACAAGACACAGTGCTGCTTGTACGGCCATCCTCTCTTTTGAAGATTTATCTGCCGTTAGGATTTTATCATGCATGAGGATCTAGGCGTGGACTTTGCATTTGCTTTCTGCATGTGCCATCCAGAGGAGGTCATGCTGAAATTGCTGATGTGAACCTTGAAATTGTATCCTTTATGCTGAGCGAGTGGAGTAATTTATGTCAGCCGTTCACATCAATGTGATTTGAGTCCTGCATATCCTCTTGCAGCTGCACATTTAGTAATCTGATCCACAGGTCAATGAACTCCCTGATTTGTGCTGTTGTTGTGATACGCGTCCACAGTGATCTGATCCAACTCCCATTGTGTAATTACTGGCTGACCGTGCTATTTTTTTCCTGCATGTCAGCTTGAAGAGGTTAGGAGCCTGATATTTGGGAACCTCCCATTCTAGCCAGGTGTGATGCCAGAACCGGGCTTTGTATCCATTGCAAATTGTGACCGTGGTGGAGGCGTTGAACAGGAGGCGATCTATATCCTTACGTGGTACTTCTGTTCCCACCCGTGGTTTGGAGTCATCTGTCCATTCCTGCCACCTACATCGGAGGCGCAATGCTCTCCCAAATCTAAGTCTGGCAACCCCATTCCCCCGAAGTCCTTTGCCATGCAGATGGTTGGCCAATTTACCAGGCACTGGCCTCCATTAGCGTTCTCATCTCCTTTCCAAAGAAACTGTTGACGTTAGAATTGCACTAAGCAACACACCAGCAGGGGCTAGCATGCCCAAGAGGTTGCGATCCAACCTAGAACACGAGAAGAACTTAGTGGAATCGATCGAACCGATCTAGAGACCGGTAGGGCCGATTTAGGACATGTTCTTCACCGATGTAGCTCTGGAACACCCCTTGGGAAGACCCATCCGAGGGATGCACACGAAGGATATCATAGGACCAGCAAGGCCGCCTAGGATGCTGTTGAAACTCGTCGAGAGCAACAACGAATAGCAAGAGGGGTTGGAAAAGGGTAAACTTTGAGGGCCAGATGTGTTTTTGACGGTTGAGTGTTGGATCCTTCAATCGGCCGTGATCCTGTCACATATATAGAGGGGGATGGTCTTATCCCAATAGGAAACAACTCCAGATCGTAATCTCCGAGTTTCTCATCAAAAGCCCCGTCCAAATCTCAACCACGACGAGTCATAGTTGAACTGGAACAAACAAACCGGCCTAGCCGGTTTCTGAACCAGCTTAGCCGGTTTTTACGGGCACAAGAAACAGCATAGCCAGGAAGCACCAGGGAAAACCGGCCTGGCCGGGTTCCAAACCGGCCAGGCTAGGTCCCAAACCGGCCAAGCCAGCTGGGCTGTGGCGCACGCAGTAGCACTGGCTAGCGAGCGGCCTGTCCGGCCTTTACATTAGCTAAGCCGGTCATCACGCCTGGGTGCAGTGCAGCAGGGTGCAAGTGCAGGGAACCAGCCAGCCTAGCCGACAATAACTGGCCTGGCCGGCTGTTGGTCACAGCAGCAGCATGCAGCAGGGAACAGGGATGCAGGCAGCAGCAGGCAACGTGTGCATAGCAGGGACAGAAAACACACGTAGCAAGGCAAGGCTAGCAGCAGGCCAACCTTGAATGCATGCACGTGTATTACTTTAGCTCTCCACTCCATCTTTACCTCTCTAACCACGCCATGCCTAATTGTACTAGCAGCACCGTGGCAACCACATGCAAAGCTACTGGCAGGAACAGGTCAGGCATGGGGGCAGCTGGCTTGGCCCGGTTCAACAGAAGAAGCACCCTATTTTTTCCTCTTTCCTGTCTTGGACCTCCAAATAATATTCCAAATATATTTTTGTTTCCATATAACAATAAGAACTTTGTCCAAGAATTAATTCCCACTTCCAATCATTTTTGATCATCAACAGAAACGATCTTCAGATTTTGTCTATCTTTTTTCTTGCCCAAACCGCAATGGGGAACATTGGTAGGGACGAGAGTCCCCGGCGGAGTTGCTATGTAGGTTGTAAGGGTGGTTGTAAGGGTGGAAGAGAGGAGGAGAGGGGCGAGGTTGGCGAGGGAGGCGTGTCGACGCCGTGATCGCGGCGCCGAGGACAGGAGGAGAGGTGGCTTCAGGGAAGCCTAGCAACTAAAGTTGTTGCTTTGCTTAATTCTTCCAATAATGTTTACAAGCTATTTATATGTCTCTCTAGGAACGTACCAGATAAAGATAATTGGGCTATTAGCCCATCTAAACAAGCCCGCTCCTATTCTTAATTATCGGGCCTTAGCCACTTGCCTGGAATAGGAGAATGCCAATCATAACATCTCTCCTTGCCTGGAGAAACAGCTTGTCCTCGAGCTGAAAGCTAGGGTAGAGGGCCTGAAATGCTTGTAGTGGCTCCCAGGTTGCCTCGTCGTCGTTCATGCCGAGCCACTTGATGAGGACATGCCATGAGCCCCACCGAAGTTAGGCGCGAAGAGCCTCCAACTTAGGTGGAAGGGGAGCAGGCCCTTTGGTGGATCTCCCTTGTGCGGCTTGAGCAAACTCACATGGAATACATCATGCAGGCGAGCGCTCTCTGGAAGCTGTAGGAGGTAGGCGAAGGGGCCGATGCGTTCCGACACTTGGAACAGACCGGCATAGCGGGGTCCAAGTTTTCCTTTGGCCCTCACGCATCTTGGCAAGGAACTCATGGCGCCATGCAAAGAAGTTGTCCACCGCGCTGGTATGGGCTGATCCGGCCGAATAAGGTGGCAGCGGTGGCGAGGCCGCCATAGACCACCCGAAAGGAAGTGGTCCGGGGGGGGGCGCAGAGTGAAACAAAGTGTTTTAGCAAGATTCGCCCACGCAAACCACTCCACCAAAGCTCGAGGGTGGCAATCACCTTATTGACGACCTCTGACTGGTCGTCCGTCTGTGGATGGAAGGCCGTGCTCACGTGTAGTGATGCCGCCCATCTTGAAGAGGTCATGCCACACATGACCCGTGAAGATGGGGTCATGGTCGCCGACGATGGAAGAGGGAAAACCTTGCAAAGCACAATCCCTTTGAAGAAAGCACGGTGACGGATGCAAATGTGTAGGGGTGGCCAAGGGCGATGAATGTACTTGGAGAAGCGATCCACCACCGTGAGGATGACGACTTGCCACCGACCTTGGGCAAGCCTTCAATGAAGTCCATCGAGGTGTCGGCCCAAACCCGCGACGCCACTACGAAAGTGGATGGAGCAGGCTGGTCGCCTACGTAACTTGGGTCTTGTTCCTCTAGCACGCACGCAGCGCGACGAAAACCAAACAAGGGAACGGTTACCGGGTGATAAAGAAGTCGCCGCAGAAGTCGTCGCTGGGTCTTTTTGAACGCCCCGCCAGCGGGCGCGGGGCGCCAAAGGTCAAGGCCCGGTGGTGGCCGGGATGTAGATGCCGAACCATGCAAGAAGAGGCCTACCATGCACCATGGCTTGCCGACAGAGTCATTTTGCAACAATCGATGTGTTATGCGCTCACTGTCACTGGCCGCCGGGCGGCACGGACGCCGTTGAGAAACGCTGGGCGGAAGGCCCGTAGATGGCCAAGGTCGCGCATTTGGCACCTGGGGAAGTTGATGTCCCCTGAAGAGAGGGTCCGCCACCGTGCTCAACTGCCTGGCGGTAGCTCTCGGTGAAGTCCATTAGTGCCGGGGAACCGTGGAGAGGCACCGGTTGAGCAAGGACTTCGGGCGAAGTGGTCGGAAGCGGACGAGGAAGGATGGACTTATAGGGTCCCGCCGCCCGCCTCGGCACAAGACCGAGCAAGCTCCCGCCCGTAGGCCACCAAATTTTGAGGTGGCGGGTAGCGAACGCGACCGGCCCACTCGTAGGGACACCGAGGCCGGCAAGGCGCGACTAAAGAAAGAACTGGTTGAAGACGGGCATTCGGCACCGGGCCTCGACGACAAGGCGCGCTTATGCCGTGAAACCCGCAGTCTCGCCCTGCTTCCAGGGAGAAGGAATTGTTACGCTAGCAGGTGGGGCGAGGCGCAACGATCGCGCCGGTTATGGATGAACTTGCGGGTAGTAGGCCGCAAAAACTAAGGAAGCCCCATAAACCCCTTTGTTAAGCGTGGATTCACCATGAGGCCACAAGAACCATCTTGTCGCTATCCATAGCGACATTGTTGGCGAGGTGACGTGGGCCCGCATAAGCAAATCGAAGGAGCACTTCAACCGCTTGAGGTGAAGATGGTGTGCCCGGAGCGCGTTGAGGACGAGGTGGGCGTGCTGCATGACTAGTCAGTAGATGATGTAATTGAGAAACACAAGGACGAACCTGTGTAAGAATGGCTGGAGGATGTCATTCATCAAGGGCCTAGAGGGTAGCCGACACGCTGGTGATGTCCGCATCATGAGGAACTCAAGATCTAGAAGGTGGTCTTTTGAACATCGGGCCGGTGCATGCTCACCGATGATAGCCCCGAGCGGAGGTCAAGCTTGGTGAAGAAGCGGGCGCCGTGGAGCTTATCAAGCAACTCGTCGACCACCGTGATCGAATTTGTCCTTGACGCCTTCTCTCATTAAGTGCGCGCGGTAGTTGATGCGTAAGCGCCAGACTTCACTCTTCCGCACGAGGACGGGAGCGAGAACATCGATGTACTCGGCCGATGATGCCCCCGGGTGAGCATGGCCTTGCAATCGATGTTCCAACTTATCCTTCGAGCTGCGGGTACCTATATCGGGCGACAACGACGGGGGGTTCGCCTCGGCCGCAGTGGATGCGGTGGTCGAAGGGCGCCGCCGGGGCAGGCCATGCGGCTCGAACACGCCGCCGAACCGGGTTGAGGAGGTGCTCCAACAGGGGCTGTTGGGTGTCGCAGCCATCTCCCAAATGTCGCCGGGGGAGCCGATGCCTTTCTAGAGACGCCGAGAGCCACACGTGAAGGACATAGACAAGACCTCAATGTCCCACGTGATGGGGCCCAAGGTACACGTAAAGTCGACGCCGGGGATGACATCGGCCGCCAAACAGAGATGGTGAATTCCTTTGGTGCCGATGGACAACGCGATGTCACGAGGGACCCACCGCAGGCGCCCGATCACCATTGGCCACCAAAATCCGCATGGTACGCGTGCCCCGAGTCGTGAACAAATGAAGTTGGTGCATGACTCGTGATGAAGTGCGAGAGCCCGAAGTCGAGGAGTGCCAACAGATGATGCCCGTGGATGTAGACGTGGAGATGCATCATCTTCCCCGCTCGAACGCCGCAATGGCGTGGAGGGAGACGACCGGGCTGCAGCCGCCGAGGAGCCGCAGTGTCCTCCGTAAACACATCCATTGAACCTTATCTTCGAGGAAGTCGCCCAACCTCCAAGTAGAAGAGCCGCCGCATTAGTGACCCCGACGAGAGCTTATCGCAGCTTGTAACATAGCCCAAAGCACGCTCAAGCCGCTCGCCAGCGCCGACGACGAAAGGGGCGGGTCAGGCCTATTGGCCCACCGGCCGCCGAGGAGCGAGCAGCGCCCGGGGCGCCCATCGATGTCGAGGAGCCACAGTAACAGGGATGGTGCCGGGAGTGCCCGCCGCAGGGCCGTGTGCCCGTGGTCGGACGTGGAGCGCTGGGTCGGCATCGGTGCCGCCACGCCCATGGCGCATCGCCGAAAAGCCCGCACAAAAGTCCATGGCTATCCGAGATCCCGACCCACACACAAATCTGCCTTTTGAAGAGCCGACAGTTCCAAGCATGGCGAGCACCACGTTGAAGTGGTCGGAATACTCCCCGCATCATCGAGAGGAAGGGCAAGTGGGCAAGCTCGACAAAGCGGGTACCATGGATTGCCGGCCCAAAGCGCAGTTGCACGCCTCCTGAAGCGATTCCACGCCGGGTGTACCCTCGCCCCGCTTGAGAGGGTAGTACCACATCCGGGACGCCACGGAGGTGATACGATGTGAGCTCTGGTGGCGATCCGATGCTAATGTGCGTTGCCCACGGAAAAACTAGTCACAATGGTTGAGCTAGTTTAGGGGGGATCCTTGACGCCATCATACGCTGTGAACTCCAAATTGTAGAAGCCGTAGGGATGGTTGCCCCGGGTCAGCCCCATGGGCTGCCGGGACCACGGCATCTTTGAGGACGGCGACGCCGGAGGGGCCATGCAAAATGGGGCCGTCGTAGAGGGAGGGGCCATCAACCCCCCGTAAAGATCCCATCGCTGGCGGTGAGTGACCCATCGGGCGGAAACCATAGCCCCGTTAGTCGGAGTAGGGGGGATAGTGGTGGTGGGTGAATGTGGTGACACCATCATGTAGACTGGTCCCATGGTCCGGGACAATACATAGGATGGAATCGGCGGCGGCGACGGCGGCATGCGCAGTAAATGGATGGGAACCTGAGTGGTCGGCGGCGTGCTCGGAAAAGAGATCGCAGTCGTCCCATAGTTGGGCATACCTTATGGAAAAGCCAGCGGCGCTGCGGTGGCCGTAGCTACAGGGCGGCGAGGTACGCTTGGATCGTGGCAACGGAGGAGCCGAGATCAATGATTGCCGTGGTTAGTTGATTTGGTGACATTGGTGATGGCGCAGGCGGGGCCGAACGGGTTGGAAGTGGGGCGGTGGGGGGCCACCAGCGTAGAGGTGGTGGCAGGAGGCGGTGGCAGGGTGGTGGTTGGTGGTGGCGGTGGCAAGGTTATGGTGGGAGAACCTGACACTGCTCGATACCAGATTGGTAGGACGTAGATTCCTGCCGGAGTTGTTGCGTAGGTTGTAAGGGTGGAAGAAAGGAGGGGGCAAGGGCGCCGTTGGCAAGGGTGGCAAGGGTGCCGTGTCGACGCCCCATGATCCCGCACCGAGGACGGGAGGAGAGGCGGCTAGGGCTTCAGGGAAGCCTAGCAAGTAATGTTGTTGCTTTGCTTAATTCCACCAATAATGTTTACAAGCTATTTGTATGTCCCTCTAGGAAAATACCAAACAAAGATAATTGGGCTATTAGCCCATCTAAACAAGCCAGCTCCTATTCTTAATTATAGGGCCTTAACCACTTGTGTGTTGGTGCCTGGAATAGGAGATGCCGGTCATAACAAACATGGTGAGGTGGTAAGTGAGCATTGTGGATAGTACCGTGGTGACCAAAGTCTGCCTATCAGCTCTGTTCAGCATTTTGCTCTTCCATCCCGGCCACCCCACCGTCCCAATGCGCCCCAAGTAGCAGCATGGGAATGATGCTCTTATTCCTGTGAAGGAGGCTAGGACATGGTCGAGGTCGATGTCTTAGTGTCTGATCGGGTGGACTATGCGCTTTTGCATATTTATGTGTAGGCTCGATACTCTGCCAATTTCATGTAGGGTGGTTGTGATGGCATCGAGATCTTTCTTGAGTCGATTGATGAAAATTGCGGCATCATCCGTGTACATGGATGTTCTCCATCTTGCTGCCGTTAGAGGTAGTGGTGAGTACACCGTACTGAGTTGCCATGTCCAGCATTTGCTGCAGTGGATGCATGGCGAGTATGAATAGCGTGGGCGATAGAGGGTCACCCTGATGAACCCTCTTATGACTGAAGGCTGGTCTGCTGGCTGTTTAGTAGTCGGTGAGGTGTGGAAAGGATCGACACCCACTCATGCCAGCGTGGTCTGAAGCCTATTGCCTGCAGTACCTCTGATAGGTATGGGTGTATGGCCAACTGATGGTGTCAAAAGCTTTGTGTATGTCGAGCTTTAGGAAGATGGCTAGCAACTTCTGTTTCTATGATGTGTGCATCATGTTTTGGACATAAAGGAAATTGATAGGATTACGGATCCTACCAGGCTGACTACGTAGGTTGTAGGGGTGGTTGGTGGCTGGGCGAACTCATGGTGGCCAAGGGCGGCGAATTGGCGCTGTGGTCACGGCGCAGAACAGAGGCAGGAGAGACAGCTAGGGCTCCTAGGGGCAGTTGGCAATCAAGATGATTGCTATTGCTTAATTCTCACCAAAAGAGTTTTGTAACTATTTATATGTCTACTATCGAAATTAACAAATAAACCCCCAATGATGATAACTGGGCTGTTAGCCCATCTAATTCCTGCACACCGCGCCTATGCCGGCCCTCCTAGCCACCTGCACGGCGCTGCCTGGCGTAGGAGATGCCGGTCATAACATCTCTCCCCGCCTGCGCAAACAACTCGTCCTCGAGCTAGAAGTCGGGAAATTGCGCCTTAAAGTCCTCCAGTGGCTCCCAAGTTTTCTCCTCGCTGGGAAAGCTGACCCACTGCACCAGCAGGTGCCAGAAGCCGCGGCACAGCTGAGCACGGAGCACTGCCTGAGGAGCTGGAAGCAGACGACTGTCGAGCAGTGGTGGCAGAGGCCCTGCAGCAGCTAGAGGGTCACCCTTGTGCGTCTTGAGGAGGCCCACGTGGAACACATCATGGATGCGGGAGCTTCTCCCAAGCAGCGCCAACCGTAAGCGACCTTGCCGATGCGCCTCCAAGATCCGGAACGGACCAGCGTAGTGTGGTCTAAGCTTCCCTTTGGCTCGCGGATCAAGGGACTGCGTGGAGCGGTGGAGAAGGCGCAGCCAGACCCAGTCGCCCACTGCGAACTCCACATCCCGGTGAGCGGCATCGTAGTACTTCCGGGACAGCTGCTGCGCTTGGAGGAGACGTTGGCGGATTTCAGCAAGGAGCTCGCCACGGTCCCGAGCATGGTGTCGACGGTGTCGATGCGAGCGGAGCCCGCCTGGTATGGAAGCATGGGTGGGGGCAGCCTGCCGTAGACAACCTCAAATGGCATGGTACGGAGGGCAGCGTGGAAGGACGTATTGTAGTAGTACGCCCAAGGCAGCCAGTCCACCCAAGCGCGTGGTCGGTCACCTGTCACACAACGCAAGTACATAGCGATCACCTTGTTGACCACCTTGGATTGGCTGTCCGTCTGGGGATGAAAAGCCGTGCTCATGCGCAGCGCGATGCCGGCCATCTTGAAGAGATTCCGCCAAACATGCCCAGTGAACACCGGGTCCCGATCGCTGATGATGGACGACGGGAACCCGTGCAGGCGCACGATGCCGTCACAGAAGGCCCAGGCGACGGAGGCAGCAAAGTGGGGTGGCCTAGCGCGATGAAATGTGCGTATTTGGAGAAGCAAATGACCACCGTGAGTATGACCGACTTCCCTCGCAACCTTGGGAAGGCCCCTCGATGAAGTCCATAGAGATGTCCGCCCACACTTGGGATGGAACTGAAAGGCCGGAGCAGCCCGGGCGGGTTGCAAGGCTTGAGTCTTGATTGCGTTGGCATGTGTGGCAGACCGACCCGCCCCGAACAAGGTTGCGGTCCTCGGGGATGAAGAACTCAAAGACGGAGCCGGGTGGAGCGCCTCGCACTCCCTCGTGCCCGCTGCATGCGCAAGGGACAGCACCTCGTGGCGTAAGTCGCCGTGATCCGGAATGTAGAGGCGCTGCCTCGTAGTAACAAAGCCGCCCTGCAACCGCCATGGCGCTGGCCCAACTCGCCGGCGCAGTAAAGCGACCGAGGAGCTGCTGGCGCCCCGGGGTAGCTGCAAAGGGCCCTCCCCGATGTCGGCGATGAGGGCAAAGGGAGGGCCCCCGGGAGGGCCAGACAGCTGCAGCCTCCCCCTCGCATCGCGGGGCGAGAGAGCATCCGCCATGCTGAGGCGGCCGGGCGGTACTGACGGTGAAGTCGTGAGCGAAAAGAGCTTGTTGATCCACCGGTGCCGAGGCACCGCGTGAGAGGCGCCTGGTCTAGCAAGTACTTCAGGCGTAGTGGTCGGTTCGACGAGGAAGTTGGGCCTCCACAAGTAGGGACGCCAGCGTCACAGCCCCCGACCAGCCCGATCAGCTCACGCTCGTACACAGCGAAGCTTGTGATGAGGCAGCCAGCAAGAGCCCGCCGAAGAACGCAAGGGGCCTCAAGGCCCTGGTGAAGCACCGCGCACCAAACCCCGCATTCCTGAGGCGGCGCAATGGACCTAACCGCTTGTCGGGAAGTCGGGCATCTAGAGGGACGGGCCCATCGAGTGGCGACCTTGAGCGCCGAACGCTGCCTCCGCCTCCTCGACGGAAAGAAGGCATCGTGGGCGCAGAGGTGGATGAGGGGCGCCACGATGAGGCCGAAGTCATGGATGAACTTCCTGTAGTACCCCGCGAGTCCTAGGAACCCGCCAAGACCCCGGCAGAGGGGTGCCGCCGTGAGGTGATCGCAGCCACCACCTTGTCGGGGCCCATGGCCACGCCGTCCACTAAAATGACGTGCCCCGATAGGACACCGAGAGGCGCCCCGAACGAGCACTTGGAACGCTTGAGGTGGAGATGGTGTGCCCGGCAAGCTTCAAGATGAGGCAAATGTGCTTTGCAGTGTTCGCCCACGACGAGTCAGAAATAAGAATGTCGCCAAAGAACACCAAAGACGAACCAAATAAGCAGAACGGGCGGATTACGCCGCTCATCGTGGCCTGGAACGCCGCCGCGCATTGAGAGAGTCCGAAGGGCATCCCCAAGAACTCAAACAGCCCCCGGTGAGTCCGGAACGCTGTCTTGGCGATGTTGTCCATGTGCATGCACACCGGTGGTAGCTCAACCTCAAGTCGAGCTTGGTGAAGAAGCGCCCCCTTTAAGCTCGTCGACGAATCGGGATCAGAAATTTGTCCTTCGACGCCTTGGCGCTCGTGGTGCGATAGTCGATGCGAAGCGCCACCTAACGATCCGCCTTGCCAACCAACAGAACTGGGTGGAGAAAGGCGACGTGCTCTGGCCGGATGATGCATTGGGCGAGCATGGCATGGCAAGACCAAGCTCCAAATTGTCCTTCTGCAGCCGGGGGTAGCAATAAGGGCGCACGGTGACGGCGTGGTACTCGGTAGGAGGTAGATGCGGGTGGTCGTTTGGCGGGGCGGGCGGCAGCCCACGCGGCTCCTCGAACACTGGCGTGAAGAACTGCAGAAGCTGGTCCAGCCCGGGCCGCAGGGGCCACCGAGACCGCACAACCGGCTCGTGGATGTCGTCCCGTGGTGAGCCCAGCCCCTTCCAAAGGATTCGACGGGAGCCCTTGGTGAAAGCCATGCACAAATCCTCAAAGTCCCAGAGGATCGGGCCCAACATGCGAACTCCACGCCGAGGATAAGGTCGAAGCCGTCGAGATTGATGTCGTCGCAGTCGATGGTGAACTCCTCCGTGCCAATGGCGAGGGCGACGTTCTGAGCAAGACCCTTGCATGGGAGGCGGTCCCCGTTGGCCACAACACCCGCAGGGACAGGTGGGGGGCGGTGAGCAGCTGCAGGCACCGTAGAGTGTTGGTGTGGACGAAGTTGTGCGTGGAACCCGAGTCGAGGAGCGCCACCAGCCGGTACCCATGCACATTCACCGGCAGCAGATTGTCCGCCCGGAGCCTAGCAATGGCGTACAGGGACGCGGTGGGTTGGATAGGCATCTCAGCTATTCCTGCGGCCGGGGAGTCTTCGACAGCCTGCCCGTCTTGGATAGCAGCAGCAGCCTCTGGAACGCCGTCGTCGACGTAATCGGCAGCCTCTAGGTAGAAGAGACGTTGACACACATGGCCACGAACATAGGGCTCGTCGCAATTGAAGCAAAGCCCTTGACGGCGACGTTCCGCCATCTCAGCCGGAGTGAGGCGGTGAAACGGACATGTGGGCGCTGGTGCAGCCGGAGTCCCAAAGTGGGAGGCGGAGTCGGCCATGGTGGGGGAGGCGCGCCTTGGCGTTGGGGCGGGTGCTGGCCGCGCTGGTGTGGTTGCCGCGACGCGACGCTCAAATGCCTTGGCGAGGTACATGGCCGTCTGGAGGTTCTGGGCGCGCGCTGCTCCACGTCCACCTTGATGGTCTCGGGAAGCCCCCCGACAAGAGCTCGGCCTTTTGGGATGAAGACAAGTTGCCGGAGTGGCAGACGACCGCGTTGAAGCGCTCGGCGTACTCCCGACCGAGGAGTAGAACGGCAAAGGGCTCAACTCAGCCAACCGTGCCATACACGGGAGGGCCGAACCGAGGGTGCACAGCCTCTTTGAAGTGCTCCAGCTTGGCACACCCTCATCCTCGCCGAGGGCATGGTACCACGTCCGCGCCCGACCCCATGAGGTGGTACGACGCCCGGACATATGTACGATCCGAGACGAGGGTACGCCGATCAAAAAAGAATCGCCGCAGTGGGTTGATGAGAACATCACCAAATTCGATATATGATCAAGTTAACCACTTCTAAACCAAAGGTGAAGTTAATCCATGTTAGGTTTACATTCTATATATTTGATGAATTGTTGCTGCACCAGAAAAGTGTCTTTGTTTTCATTTTCGATGAGTGCTTACATGGATCAAGAGTAGAGTGGATCGCATCCGAAGCATGGATGGTTCATGAGGTTGATTGGGGACCAGGTCCAAGTATCCATAATGTCCTCCACCAAGCCACCACGTCACCTTTGGCACGAGGGGAAAGAAAGAGTCCAAATCCAACACGTTTTGGAATTGGATTCGGACTGCAGAACAACTCCAGCTTGCACGGGCCACCACGACTTCATATAGACTCCGATTGGGATGTTTTAGTACTTCATGGAAAGCTTATAAAGTCTACTTTCATATGGATCCAGAATCATGTCCATATCTTCTCCGAGGCGGCCGGAATCATCGATTTAATACAGAGACCTTTTCCTGTCCAGGGTGCTTTGTGTCACCTGATTGTTGCCCGATGGGCCGTGTATCAAGTGGGGCCCAATAGGGCGCGCGCCCTAGGGTTGTGGGGCGACCTATACCAGGTCAAGGACGTCCCTCTACCCTCTCATATACCCCCATAGCCGCCACAAACAGATTGGGTTTTGTTTTGATTGTAAGTTTAGCCGCCGCTACTTCCTTGGAGACGCTGCGTGTGTCGGCCGCACCATCCGTTCTACTTGAATCGAACCCCACCTTCATGTGTATCACATCTGAACCTTCACCTCCTATCTGCAATTTAGTTGTTTGTTCATCTTGTTCTTGCGAGTTCTTCGATTGCTTGCGTGACGAGTGCCCTTGTGGTCGGTTTGTACGTGCTCCACAAGATCGCGAGCAACCATTGGAAGTGGTGTATCGGTTGCTAAGGCGCAGTCTTCGAAGGCTGTAGTCGAGCCGTGAACGTCATCTCCATTCACCAATCGAGTTATCCCACGCCTCTCATCGAAAGATCGGGCAAAAACCCTAACGGGTTCACATCAGTGGTTCAGCTAGTTGAGGGGGTCCTTGACACCGTCATAGGTCGGGAAGTCGAGCTTGTAGTAACGCGGAGGATGGAAGCCCGGTGCCGGAGCGAACAGCTCCGGGCTGGTGAGCACCAGGGCAGCGAGGGTTGAAGCCGTGATTGCACCCCCCCCCCCCCCCGGCGGTGGCTACTGTAGAAAGAGGGGGCCATCAATGCCGCCGAAGAAGATGCCCTCGCTGGTGGCGAGCGCCCCACCCCGCAGGGTAGATGCACTAGGGAGGGAGGCCAAGAGCAATCCGGTGCTTGGTGTCGGGGATGTCGCCATCGTGTAGATCGGGCTTGGGGATGATGGCAGCATGTACTGCGGAATCTGGGACGGCGATGGCGGCATCCGTAGTAGATGGATCGGAACACCGGGTGCCGTCGTTGGGGCCATGAGCGCCAGTGGCTGGGACATTGACGTCAGCGGCGGTGGTGGTGGTGAAGCCAAAAACTGGCCGGTGAGGAAGGCCTGAATGCCTGCCACGGCGTGCGCTAGGTCGTGGATGGCCCCCCGACATCTGCTCCGGGACAGCAGTCGGGGAGCAGGCGCGGCGGTGGACAGCGGCAGGGAGGGCTGCGGCACCAGCAGGGCCGACGTGGTGACCCCGGTGGCAGGAGCGGCTGGGGCAGCCGTGGAGGCAGCTGCTGAGGCAGCCATGGAGGCAGGGGCGGTGACGGTGGTGCTAGGAGGACCTGACATAGCTGATACCAGATTGATAGGATTACGGATCCTACCAGGCTGACTACGTAGGTTTGTAGGGGTGGTTGGTGGCTGGGCGAACTCGTGGTGGCCGAGGGCGGCGAATTGGCGCCGTGGTCACGGCGCAGAACAGAGGCAGGAATGGCGGCTAGAGTTCCCAGGGGAAGCCGGCAATCAAGATGATTGCTATTGCTTAATTCTCACCAAAAGTGTTTTACAACTATTTATATGTCTGCTATGGAAATTAACAAATAAACCCCTAATGACGATAACTGGGCTGTTAGCCCATCTAATTCCTGCACACAGCGCCTATGCCGGCCCTCCTAGCCACCTGCACGGCGCTGCCTGGCATAGGAGATGCCGGCCATAACAGAAATTGTTGTGGATGCTCCTTTTATGAAAGGGCTTTGGGATTTGGATGCTAGGGAGTCCAACATCAGCGCCAATCTATATGGAAGCAGGTTGGCAAATATCTTTGCGATGCTGTGAATGAGACTGATTGGCTGGAAGTCCGTCACTCGCATTGCGTCCACCTTCTTTGGGAGTAGGATAATGTTTGCTGAATTTAACCTTTCAGAACCTTGGGAGTTTAGCGAGAAGATGGTGTTAATTGCTGCCGTGATATCATTCTTGATTATGTCCCAACAGGTTTTCAAAAAGGCTCTGATAAACCCATCTGTACCTAGCGCTTTATGGGACGACATGGGAGGTTATGGTGTCCTTGATCTCATCCTGTGTACATGGCGCCTCCAGCGCTAGGAGGTCACTTGGGACGTATCCAAGCATGTCCCTGTTGAAAGTTCTTACTCTCTGTGCAACTGAGCCCAGGTGCTCTGAGAAATAGTTGGCCACCACTTTTTCTTTCTCATTATGCGCAATGAGTACACCCCTGTCCGTGTGCAGTGATTGGATGTAGTTTTTCCTCAACCTTGTGCTGGCTCTAATGTGAAAAAATTGTGTTTGCCTGTCCACTGCGGATGTATGCCAGTCTAGAACATTGTCTGATCCTGATTTTCCTATGGCTCCGAACCTGGTGCTCCTTGCTTTTAATCGGTGGCGCAGTTCACAGCTTCTTGGCTTGTGAGCAGTCTGGTCTCTTGTGCCACTTCAAGTTGCAACAGGACCTCTTTGACAATGGCCAACTGCTTGCTGGAGAAGAGCGCCATTTGTGGAGTCTAGCAGGAGCTAAGGGTCTGTCATCTTTGACAGCCCCTCTCCTTGGTGGTTAGCTTAGTGCTAGTCTTTTTGGTCACTTCCCTTTCTTGTTTCGGGCGCGAATGTAATTTCTGAGTTTGTGTGGGGTTTGTGTGTGGCGTGTGTTGTAGGGCTCTAGCCCCTTTCTTTCTTCTTAATATAATGAAGCGCAGCTCTCCTGCGTTTTCGAGAAAAAAAACAATGGCCAACTGCAGCCACATGTCCCCAACTTTCTCTTTGTGTTATCTGCTGATGCCTTTTGTCACTCGCCAATTTCGTGTTCCGGCAAGGCAGAGTGAACTGGCTTGTTCCAAATCTGCTGCGCCACCTCCTTGAATCCATCTATGTGTACCCAAAAATTCTCAAAGTGGAAGGATGTATTTTGGCAATGCTCAACTTCCCCTTGCAGAAGTGTGTGGTCCGATATTGAGGGCAGGGAATGTAGGAAGCATGTTGGGAATAATAATTCCCAGTCCAGGGTGCAAAGCAATATGTCGATCCTTGTTAGAGTGGGTTTGTCCTCTTCGTTGCTCCAAGTAAAATCGCAGCCATTGAGACCTATTTCTTTTAGGTTCCATTCATCAATTGCAGCTTTGAAGGCACCTATTAGACGTTGGTTTAGGTTTGAGTTGTTCTTGTCCTCCGCCTGGTAGATCAAGTTGAAATCTCCAAGGATTAACCACCTTCTATGTGCTGGTCTGGGCAGCGACTTGAGTTCTTGGAGGAATTGTTGTTTTTCATCGTCACCTTGTGGGTCATACACCACAGTGATCTTCCATTTAGTCCCATCTGCTCTCACGGTGAAATAATCCTCATTTGCCGCTAGGAGGATGCCACCTCTTGTTTGGGCCGCAGGTCGGACAATGAAATTGCTTGCGAATTTTGCACCCACCATACGCCTGACGGTGCCCAGGTCCATGTTCTGTAGCTTTGTTTTCTGCAGGCATACAATGGAGGCGGCTGTGTCTTTAACCAGCAGGCTTATGGCTGTGTCTTTAACCAGCAGGCTTATGGCATCTTGCTGGACCACGTCATTGAGACCTCGCACATTCCAGCACAGGATGTTACATTTTTTTGTGACATGGAAAACCAATTTCCTTCCAATTCTAGGTAACCTTAGAGCCTGGCAGCACAGCACAAGCATGGAAAGGCAAATGAACTAGCACTGAGAGGTCACAACTTTGTTCTCTGTCTGAAACCAGCAGCAAACAGCTGACTCAAGGCCCCTGGCTGCCAGCGCTGGTGAGTGAAGCATAGCTGCAGATGCCGGCGGGTGCAGTGATCGGCTACTGTAGTCATTGTTCCTGTCTGTGTTGCACCAATGGTTTCTGGTGTTGTCGACCTCAGGTGCTGGCTCCCTGGGTGTCCGTCTGGGCGTGGAGCACTTGTGGCCACTGCCTCGATGACTGTTCTGGAGCTCCAAGGTGTGGCCACTGCATGCGCTTGACAGGGTCACTGGCGAAACATGTGGTGTGGACGAGGGAGGAGTTGTAGCCACCCTCGCGCTCGCACCTCCAGAAGCCACTTGCAGAGTCCCATTGTTGTCCTGTGCCATGGGAGCTGCGCCGTGTCGCAAGCATCTGGGTGGTAGGGGCAAGGAGGCGTCTTTCTGTTGTGATAGGGGAGGGCAGCTAGGCACCCTGGGCATCCTGCATTTCCGTGCACAGCCAGCGGCAGGTGGGTTGGGCCGATAGTAGTCTAGGGGAAGTCATCGAGCCTTTCGCGCCTGGCTCAACAGGCAGGGCCAAGGCAGCCACCGTGGCCCTTGTTCCCTACAGCGGGCTGTTGCCCTCCTGGAGGGCAGTTTCTGTTGTTGTCGCTCCGTCGAGGATCATTAGATCGGTTCGCATCCCCATCCCTCCTCTGGATGATGGTTGACGAGGAGTTCTAAGTCTTATAAGGGTTTGGACTAGCCATGAGCGATGGACCTCGTGTGGCATGATGGATAGTGCGATCCCTGGCATCCAAACTTGACGCCGCTGGTGCCAAGTGCTGCATCAGGTTGCGCGTTGGCCATACCTGTGTCTCCTATCAGCCACAGATGATTTGTCATGCCAACCATGCCTCGACGTGGACCGTTCCCTCCCTTGCCTGCTCTGGGGCACGAGAGAGACCGGAACATGCGCGACCCCCAATGTTCGCGTCTCTCCTGGGTCCCGGCGGCCACGGCGATCGTCTGTTGGCCCTAGATCTTCACAAGTGAGCAGCAGGCTCACCAGCGCACACACGCAGGCTGGAGGTAGAAGAGAGGGTGAGAACAGAGAGCACACACACAGCAGCTCTGCTACTCCAGAATGTGGCAAACTGAACTGATGCAGTATCTTCAGACACTAATGTTTATTATCTCTTCTCTCACATACAAATACAGCTCAGAAGTTAGAACAACACTCTTTTCTTTGTAACTTGCTTCAATCTACATACAGCTCAAGGCTATCTGAAGCTAGCAACCCTTTCAATCTAATTTAATAACTTATTTCAAAAGGAGCTCAACATGTCTTTATATAGACCCTTTGGGTCGGTTTGCTAAAGTACAGCAATAGCTAAGTAACAGACCACTCATATACAACTCATTGCTGCACAAATGCAAGCTAATAGTCAAGTTCTATTTACCACTTCCTCTTGCTAAACTCCATAGATCTGCCCTTCAATTTACAGCTAAGCTGCATGAACATTCCAGTAGCTTTTAGTAGTATCAAGCACCTCCTAACTAGGAAAACTCAGTTTGCTTTTGACTTGCATCTTTTCAACACATAGTTGAGTTCAGTTTCACTTCTTCCTTTTCTTTGCTACTAATTTCATTTCTTTGAACTTTGCTAGAAACTTCAAGGATCAACTAGTGTATAGCATCCACTAATCACTTTTAATTATTTTTTCATCTCAAGAAAATAAATTAATTCCAACATTCTCCCCCTTAATTTGTTTTCTTGAGATATCCTGCTTTTCAGCAATTATTTCTCTTAACAAAATCCCCATGGTGACATCTTGCTCTGGAAAGCCGGGTAGGCTTATCAATCCCCTCAACATATTTCTTTTCTTTTTTCCATCACTTCGAATCTTTGCTGTTTGAATGTTTCTTCCTCTGTTGTTCTCAGTGTTAGAACATGCACATAATGTTACTTCTATATTATTGAATCTATCTTTTGGCTTCCAAACTTTTCTCTTCATGACTCCATGTGTCTCCTGTGCCATATATCTTGCTTTGTGTACTGCCACATCTTCCACAGCAGAGAGATTTCTCTGCTCATGGATCTCCCCCTTGCTCTTGACACCCATTGGAGCCAAGGGTGGTACTAGCAACCGTTTTTCATAACCTAAGCCTGAACTGAAACTTGAGTTGAAATCTAAACTCGATCTGTCTTGTCTGCGAGGAGAACCTTCCTCGTTGCATTCTACTGGTGAAACATTCTTCTCCATACTACTGCTGCTGCAAATTTGCAATACAATCTTGTAGAGCCTAGGTGTTCTTCATACCTTTATTAGTAGCTTTCCGTTTCTTTCACAAACATCGTCCAAGAAAATCTTATTGCCTGCTTCTGAAAACTGACCAAGGCTAATTATATTACGGTACAACTGGGGTACATAATATACCTCATTTAGAAGCCGTCGTTCGCCATTTTTGCACTGGAGCATGATAAGAGCCCTTTCCCTTGATTTGTACCATTGAACCATCACCAAACTTGACATGCCCTTTGATGCTTTCATCCAAGTCTACAAAGTTTGAATGTTGACCTGCCATATGGTTAACCATTGTCAAGATACCATACATTGGACTCTAAAGCTTCCTCTTCAATGCATAGTGTTGGCGCAACCTTCTCATCATTGAGCACTAGAGACCCAGACTTATTCTTTGCATCCTAACAAAGTTCACATACTTCCATGGCAAGGAGTGTAGGCTCATCATCATCATTGCCATTCTCCATGATGTATGCCTTTTTCTCCTTATCTTCTTGAGATCTACAATATCTTGCAATATGGCCCTTTTTCTTGCATTTGTTGCAAGCTTTTGTTTTCCAACATCTCTGTAGAATGATTGGTTTTTTCACAAATATCACATCATAATTCTGAAATTTCCGTACCTCTTGTATCTTGATCTTGCTTCTCATTCTTCTGCGGGGCCTTGCCATGGCACTTGCCATCGCCGCCGCGACTAGAGGAGCCTTCCCCGGACCGCTTCTCCTGCATCCGGGCCACCCACTCCTCGATCAGCAGCAGCGTGCCGCTGACCGTTGTTGTTGCTGCCTCCACGCGCTCGTCCACCACTCGCAAACACCCAGTCACATCCTCGATCATGAGGGTGGAGATGTCGATCAGTGTCTCGATGGAGAGTGAGATTTGCGTGTACATTTGCAGGACGACGCGCAGGTACTTGGCGACTGCCTCGTCGTCAGTGATGGTGATGCCATGCTGACGAGCGACTGTAGGTGGAGCAAGAAATCCTCCGCTGCCTCGTTGTCGCTGAACGCGGTGCCTCATACTCCTTCGCCTTCTTCGTGCGATCAGACCCGATGCGCATGGCCTTTAGGGCGTCCCAAGCAGCCTTTGCAGAGTTCTTTGCCCCCAGTGACTCAAGGTACTCAGGAGGCACGGCAGAGAGGATCGCCTCCATCGCCGAACAGTCCTCCTCTTGATCCTTGGTGCCTTCTTTGATGGCCCGCCAAAGCTTTCATGCACGTAGCTTGACCTTCATCAGCACCGCCCACTTGCCTTGGTTTGTGCGGGTCAGAACTGGCCAGTTGGCCCCGCCAACTTCCCGCATGGTTCTCTACACAATGACCTCCAGGCGTGGTGGTGCCTCTGCTCCACCACCTTGCGGCGTTGACGCTATCCTCACCAACCATTAACGGTGATCACGAACAGCACAACCTCGGCTCCGATACAACTTGATGGCCCTAGATCTTCACTACAAGTGAGCAGCAAGCTCACCAGTACACACATGCACACACGCTATGGTTGGAGGTAGAAGAGAGGGTGAGAACAGAGAGCACACACATAGCAGCTCTGCTACTCCAGAATGTGGCAAACTGAATTATGCGGTGTCTTCAAACACTAATCTTTATTATCTCCTCTCACATACAAATACAGTTTAAGGCTATCTGAAGTTAGCACAACACTCTTTCTTTGTAACTAGCTTCAATCTACATATAGCTCAAGGTTATCTGAAGCTAACAACCCTTTCAATCTAATTTGGTAACTTATTTCAAAAGGAACTCAATATGCCCTTATATAGACCCTTTGGGGCGGTTTGCTACAGTAACAGCCATAGCTACAGTAACGGACCACTCATATACAACTCATTGTTGCACAAATGCAAGCTAATAGTCAAGTTCTATTTTACTACCTCTTGCTAAACTCCATAGATCTTGCCCTTCAATTTACAGCTAAGCTGCATGAACATTCCAGTAGCTTTTAGTAGTATCAAGCACCTCCTAAATAGGAAAACTCAGTTTGCTTCTGACTTGCATCTTTTCAACACAGTTGAATTCAGTTCCACTTCCTTTTCTTTGCCACTGATTTCATTTCTTTGAACTTTGCTACAAACTTCAAGAATCAACTAGTGTATAGCATCCACTAATCAATTTTAATTATTTTTTCATCTCAAGAAAATAAATTAATTCCAACATTGTCGGCATCGTTCTCTAGTGGGTAATGGCATTTGCGTGGCACGCACTCGCTGTCGATGACCCTATAGTGCCAAGTGAAGGCCCTCAATTCAATCTGGCCATGGTTGTCTGAAGGCAGCTCGAGTAGGTCCAGGTAAACGAATAGATTCTTTTGCAAATGACAACACATTTTAAGAGATTAAGGGCCCAAATCTGCTCCCCCCATTCCAAATTATAAGATGTTTTGGCTTTTCTAGATACATAATTTTTATTGTGTATCTAAACAAAAACTATGATTCTAGAAAAATTAAAACGTCTTATAATTTGAGATAGAGGGAGTAATTTGTATAATTTCTCTTTCTGGTCAAAAATACACTTCATCTTTCCAGGATGGAGGGAGCAATCCACAGATTTTCTGATATTAAAGTTTGATGTATTTTTGTGTGGGTGTGGTAGTCCCTCCTTTCCATTATATTTCTCGATCGTATCCTGTGTGCACTAACCAATGAAAAACTAGTTGAAACATTTAATTAGGGATCATGATCAAAAATATCATGATAACTACACTTTTGAAATCCTCAATGGATAAACTTGTGAAATGTATCCTGAGGCTATAGACATTCTGATATGGAGGGAATAATGGCGAAATACATCTGTATGTAGTGTGTGAAGTTATGTGGATTAGTAACCCATATCCACACAGTCTTTGTGTTATAGAGTATGTTTTCTCAATCACAAGATCTGTAATCTTGAAACCAGGTGGGTGTTGGTTGGAGCATAATTGGTTAAAAAAGCCATAATGCCTAATATACATAGCTACGTAGCCTTTTTTTTTTCATTGGCAATCAACTGCATCAGACCCTTGCAGGTCATGCCATTTGAATGACACATTCAGCAATATATCAAATGACCTATATGTGGTCTGAGCTTGTGTGTTGGAGCACACAAATAATCGCAGATACTGTTGTGCATTTGGAATATAAGGCAACTTTACAGGGAATTAGTTTGTAATTTACCCTTGATGGAGTGGTGCAATTTATTGCGGGTGAATTTAGTGCAAGATTTTTTCACATTAACTTGTACATTTCTTGGTTTAATTTGTTCAAATCTATGCATTTTATTTGATTCATTACTGGTGTTCATAGCTCTTGCTTAATTGTAGGGAACTGCTGATGAAGTGGTGGATTGGTCTCATGGTAAACAACTTTGGGAACTTTGCAAAGAGAAATGTGAGCCCTTATGGCTTAGAGGAGGGAAGCACTGTGATTTGGAGCTTTTCCCGGAATACATCCAGCACCTCAAGAAATTTTTCCACACAGTAGAGAAATCACCATCCCATAGGCAAGCCTGGAGGGCGAATGTGGACCGGATTGGACCCTCGCGGAAGAGCATCATTTTCTTTGAACCCTCGCGAAAGAGCACAGACCAAAGGGAAAAATCAAGGTCAACTCGAGATAGGACGAGAAACACTGAACATAGATATAGTAATGTCGAAAAGGTAGACAAGGTAAAGATATCATTTGATCAGTTTGAGAAATCCAGGAGAAGTGTTGACATCTTCGAGAGGCCAAAGAGGAACATTGAGCAGCTGGACTATGGTCGGAAGAGTGTCGACAGATTGGACAGGATTTGGGCTAGTTAATTTTTTTTTTACATGACATACAGGTTATACATGGGGTTCAGCTATTTGGGGGGATTTTACAGGTGTGGCATAAGAGTTGATTCAGCCAGAGCAAAGGTGCGAAGCATCGTTGACGAGGCTTTCTGTAGAAGATGTGATGGCTTATGTGGTTGGAGAAGTAAATGTTGCGCTTTAAAGAAATTGTTGTTTTCTTCTGTTAGGGCTGTTGAACTAAATGACATTTGGGAGTAGTCCATCACAGCATTGTGTATGGAGTAGTCCATTGCAGCATTGTGTATGATCTAATGCTTTGTATCAACAGTGCTTTTCTTCTATTTCATTGAATTGAACTTTTCATTTGATGGGTCTTAGCTGTGTATGGCTTGATCGTGAAGCTTAAGACGGGAGATGAATTACGACTCCCTATCTCGCGCGCTACAACGTGTAGCAGCGCACATGTTTCCAGCCCTATTCATCTTCCGTGAGCCATCCCCTCCCTTGCCCACCTTCACCACCGCCTAGGCAGCCGGGCGACCCTCACCGCCGACGAACCATCCTTGCTCGATGAGTTTGTCCACCCCAACTTTGCTGGTGCTCGCCCCTTCCACTTACCTCGTCCCATCGATTATCCTTTGCTGCTGCCTTACTCACCGCTGGCAACCCACCACTACCGCCATGTCACGGCCGCCGCTAGGCTCGCCGGCTGAAATCTACAACCGGGGACGAATTGAG
Organism: Chrysopogon serrulatus; assembly: GCA_015844335.1. Taxonomy (NCBI): domain Eukaryota; kingdom Viridiplantae; phylum Streptophyta; class Magnoliopsida; order Poales; family Poaceae; genus Chrysopogon; species Chrysopogon serrulatus. The sequence goes on along the minus strand of JADLZL010004975.1, from coordinate 78,386 downwards.
GGAGAGAGGAACCCTAACCTTCGGGCGCCGCCATCGTTGCCGCCGCCCGCCGGTCGACCGCCCCCCCCCCTCCCTCCGCCTTCTTCCCCAAGATCACCAGGTGCCACTATCCTTACGCCAAGAATATAAGGATTTGGAATGAATTAGGCAACTTAAAATCTACTCACTTTGTCAAAACATATATAATAAAACAATGCATCTAGATGTGCAATTAAAGTTTTGATAGGTATGTTATTATTGCTACTTAAAATAGCAACACAGGTATCCTATTAGCAGTTTATCAAACTGTGTTATTTCTATTATAATTGAAGAGTTAAATTATTTTAGATCTAAGATAATTGTCCCCCCACTGAAAGCTCCAAACTTTATGTACCTCGAAAAACAAACACAGAAATTCATCTGTATTAAAATCAAGGGGTACGAAACCACTCATGCACAATCTGATAGCTGTGGATAAAAGTTTGATGCAGGCTTTAAACTCACCCCCACCTCCGCCCATGCACGCGGAACGATCGCCTAGGTTTCGATTCCTTCCCTGCTTAGATGCTCACCCCGGCCTTTTTTCCCGAAAAGTAAACCGCAACCCCAGGCATGGATGCGAGGCGGCGGTCCCTCGAGTCCACGCGAGTATGAAGAAGAGGACGACGACGATGACGACGTAGGGGAGGCCTGCCCCCGCGCTGCTATCAGCCGGTCGAGCGGCTCCACGGCGCGGGAGCGCCCGCTCCTACGGGTTGCGCAAAAAGGCACCGCCGATGCGCCGGAAGCGAGGCAGGTCGGGAGGCGGACAGAGGCGCTGCCATGGCCACGACCAGCGGAGGAACCCCTCGACCCGCTCAGCCATCGCGCGCGCGAAGTACGGGACGACCGCCAGGGCAGCACCACCGCTCTAGATCCTTGACTACTTGGACTTGTTTTCTTACTGGCCTCCTGTTCTTGTTCTTTCTCTTCACATTTGAGTTCTTCTTTGCCTCCTCAATTGTTGGCTTGACTGGGAAGTAAGCTCCTTTTGGATCTACAGGAGCTTCAAGGGTCTTGTTCTTGAAACTGAACTTTTCTTTGTTGCCTTTGATGGTTAAACAAATCTTTGCACTGTCCGTGTAGATGACAGCCTTTGCAGTACTCAGGAATGGTCGGCCAAGAATGATTGGACTCTTTGGATCTCTGCCGATATCCAAGACTACAAAGTCTTACAGGGACATATGATCTCCCGACTCGTATGCACACGTCGTCTAAGTTCCTTCAGGGTGCTTAACTGTCTGGTCTGCAAGCACATATTCGTGTACAACAAAGATGCCCATGGAAGACTGGGTCAAGGATTACCTTAGGCATGATGTTGATACTAGTGCCCAAATCACAGACAACTTCAGAGAAGTTATGCTGCCCAATAGAGATGGGGATCACAGGTCTCCCTGGATCTCCTCTCTTGAGTGGCATGGACTCATCCTTCCATCCTCCTGATGATGCTTCAATATAGTATCCTGCATGGACATCAACAAGATTCACGGTTTCGGGCTCTAGAGGTTGCCCTAGAATATTACCTTCGTTGGTTGGTGGAACAGCGGCCGCCAGCTGAGCTAACTGTTATTCTATCATTTTATTAAAGCTAAGCTAGTTCTTAATAGCAGAGGTAAAGCTATCTATTTTAATATTTATGTTTTCTAGCATTTTATCATTGGATGCTACCTTCCCAGTTAAAGTCTCCACAACTTTATTTTAGTTGGAGATCACTTCTCTCAAAGACAATTGAGCATAGCTATTGCCTTGAAAGTTACCTAAATAATTATCTTGGTAGTTGGGCCTTTGCTGATTCCATCCTTGATTTTAAGGACGATAGTTGTTGTTGTTGATGAAGTTCACAACCTCACAGGTCTCAGGGCAGCTGTTGCCTGAGTGTCCCATATTGCCACACACTTCACAAGTCATGCATGAATCACTGATGCGTATGACATCTTGTTTCAGGCTGGCCTTGTCTTCCAACTTTATGAGTAGATCTATCTTGGCAGACAACATGTCTACCTTCTTGAGTTGGCGCATTCCTCCACTCCTCTTGTCGGTTGGTTGGCGCTCATCACTCCAACCTTGGTTGGAAGCCATCTTCTCCATAATAGCAGTAGCTTATGGTGTGGTCAATGATATAAATGCACCTCCAACAGCAGCATCAATGTTGTCACGGGTGCTGTTGGCGAGCCTGTGATAGAAAGTCTGCATGAGGAGCCAATTCTCCATCCCATGATGAGGACATTCTGATATATAGTCTTGAAAGCGTTCCCATGCCTCTAGGACTGACTCATCATATTGTTGCTGGAAACTTGAGATCTTCCCCCTTAGGGCATTTGTCTTACGCATAGGAAAGAATCTTGATAGAAAAGTTGTGGAGCACTTGTCCCAAGTTGTATGGTTGTCTTTGTTGGCGTAGAACCATTGCTTTGCCTTTCCGAACAGTGAGAATAGGAACAGACACAGTAGTATGGCGTCTCTTAGTACATCCTTCATCTTAAAAGTGCTGCAAATCTCCAGGAAGTGTTGGAGATGAGCACTTGCATCTTCATGTGCTTTTCCACAAAACAGGTTGGCTTGCACCATGGTGATAAGAGCTGGTTTGAGCTCGAATCCATTCTCCCCAACTTCAACGTTAGGTCCAGTACGGATGTTGTTGGTGGTCGGAGCAGAGAACTCGCGCAGTGACTTATCGACCATTTCTTCAAAAGCTGGTGCTAAGTTACCCTCTTGTTAATCTTCTTCTTCACTTATTGGAGCTTGCTCCTCCAAAGAACGAACCTCAGTAGTGAGTGTCTTTGATGGAGATTCAAAGATATCCCTCACTTGCTGGAATTTCCTTCTTCGAAAGAGTTTCTCTGGATTTTCAACGTAGTTATCTGGCATATCAAAACCACTCATTCATTACCCTGCATAAGATATCACAAAGATAGAAAGCACAAGGGTAAGTCTGCATTGAGTAGGGGTCTATGGTTTCCTCTATCTCATTAGTTTGTTAGGTCTATCATTATTCCTTTTTACACTCGCCATTACCTTCCCGGCAATGACGCCAAAAAATGCTTGTTGACACTCCTTAATGTCACTACGAAAATAGATATAAAACCTATCCTCAAAGAACGGTGCCGAAAATGCTGGTAAGCATATTATAGCATCACCACTAAAACGCCGAGTTGTCATCCCCAGACTATGACATTAGGAGTGTGGTATTAAATCATACCACCATTTAGAATATAGAAATAGTATCCGCGAGCGCACAGATCAAATACCATTGTAGCATTTTATCCAGAGTACCAGGTTGTCATTTATATTTTTCCCATCGGAAGGTCTACGGGGTATATGTGTAGGATAGCGGAATAATCTATAGTATAATGGATAGGCATAACCATGTCCTCGCTACTCAATGCAGGCGTAAGTCACATGATAAATGATAAAGATAAGTATAAATCATCAGCTAAATAGACTCCTAGCTATATCATTAGGGTTACTAGTAGAACATCAAGAGATATTCCTAAGTTATTCCTAGCTACATGCCAATGCATACTGTGGTTAGTGCAATTGCACCTAGTAGTCATCGCTAAGGTTAGCATTATATCTACTCGTAGAAGACATACTAGGAAAATTTAAGAACATCACACGCCCTTCCTTCGTATACAGATCCTACTATGCCTATAAACGGGGGTTGGAATATATAGGACTCAATGGGGTCGTCACACCCACGATCTATAGGGTGCATTCGCAGGTAAACAACGTATAAGCACCACGCTTATAAAATGTAGACCACTCACCCAACGATCAATTAGATGAGCACTATACGAACCTATGAATAAGTATAATGTTAATCTAGCTATACTAAGTATATAACCACAACAGACAAAGAACATAATAACTATGAATATAAGCAGATAAGTATTCATCAATTCAATTGTAGCAATCATAGTGTTTATACAATAAAAGAGAACAGAGGTGAGAGAAGGTAAGAACTATACCAAATTCGCTTGCCTCCCTCTAGTTCTAACTAGCTATCTAGGCCCTAGCTAAGGAGCTCTAGTTAGAGTTTCTAGCTGATGATCGGACTTTGAATGAGAGATGAATGAATGTGCCTCCGCCCGTGGGGGGTCCTGCCCTTCTTTTGTAGCCCTGGGCGATGATCGTGAGCCATTGGATCAAATCGACTTCAACGTGTGACTGAGATCAATCCTCAAAGACGGTGGAGCAACCTGGGCGAAGCGGGCCGCCAGCGGGTCCTGGGCCAGACCGACCGGTCCAAGTTGGGACCGGCGGTCCCACCTAGGGTCCGCTGGCTCTCTGCTTCGGCGTGGTGTCTTCTGGTCTCTTCTATAATCTTCCTGCGTTGCCGTGGCACCCGATTTCCCGTTCTATATTCCGATAAACTCCTGGGATTGCGTCTTTTCTAGTTTACACCTGCAGAAACAGTGAAACACCAAAACTCGTGGAATTCTGTTAGTGTAAACCCTATATCTACTTTGGTGATCGCAATTGCATCCTTTTCTATGGCTAGTTGATGGTTAAATTCATACATTAACGACCGTCAACAGGAATCAGTGTTGATCTCATAGCAGGTTCGAGGCACGGCATGTGGAAAGTGCACCACAGGTGTGAAAATATTTTTTGTTGCACCCGATGCTCGTCTTAGGTGACATGGAACAAGTGCACGGTGAAAGGTTCTAAATGGCTAAACGAGGGTGAATAGCCTAACTAAAAATCTACAAATCCACTAGAGCGAAACGTTAGTATAACAAATAGCGTAAATGCGGTTTGCTCTAACTCTACTTGTTAGGACAATTCTAGCAAGCTATGATCCCTATTCACACACACATGCTAAGTTGCTAGTTTACACCTAGGTGACCAAGCTAGAGAACTAGACTACACTAATGCTATCACTAGCACAAGAATGAAACAATGCAATACAAGTGATAGGGTGATTGTTACCGATGCCGGGCAAGAGATGAGTATATCAATCATAATATGAATATCAATGAATACCGAGAAATCCAAGGGAGACAATGTGATACAATGATTTTTCTCCCGAAGTTCATGTGCTTGCCGGCACGTTAGTCCCCGTTGTGTCGACCACCACTAGGTGTTGCACGCGCTAATAGGCATCCAATGCCTAACCCTCCATGGGTGCCGCTAGCAACTACCCACAAGTGAGGTAATTCAATGACACGAGCAATTTACTAGAGTCACCTTTCGCGAACCTCCCGCGGGGAATAGGTGCAAGAACCCCTCACAAATCACCGAGAGCTAGCCACGAACAATCACCAACACGTGTCGGACCTCCACCGCAGCTCTAAGCCGTATGGGTGGCGGCAACCACTAAGAGTAACAAGCAATCCCGCTGCTCAACGATCACTAGTGCCACTAGATGGTTAAACTCTAAGCAAATGCACTAAGGATCACTCCTAATCTCACTTTGGATGAACAATCAAGCAAGAGTATGAGAGGGAGGTGTGGGAGTATGCTCACAAGGTGTATCAACAAGTTAGAGAGCCAAGAGAGTGAGCAAGAGCCGGCCAACCCATTTTTATAGAGCCCCCGAAGCTCAACTAGCAGTTAGACACAAACCCCCACAGTCTACGTACTAACCGGATGCGTCCAGTCAATGTTGCATTAGCGTCCGGTCAATGTTTAAACAGAGCCGTGCGTCCGGTCAATGTTGCACAGTGCGTCCAGTCCAATCCAAAGAGGTTCTAGGAGGTATTTTCACGACCGGACGCGTCCCGTCACCCTTGACTGGACTGACCCAGCGTCCGGTCACTTCTCCATCAATTGACCAGACTCAGATCGCGTGGCACCAAAGGGTCCGGTCCAATGTTTCAGTAGCATCCGGTCGATGTTTCGCTTGCGTCTGGTAATTGTTGCAGTAGCGTCCGGTTGATGTTGCAGCGTCCGATCGCAGAGTCCGGTCACGCCAATGACCTCCTTTCTTCTTCTTTCCATATCCAACCTCTTCCCATGCTTCCACGTACTAACACCAAGTTGTCCCAACATTTGTGCATATGTGTTACCATTTTTCAAAGCATTTTTCAAGGGAATTGTTAGCTCACTACACCCTAATGCATATGCATGGAATAAGAACACCTAGTGGCACTTGGATAACTGTTTTTGCATTAAAATCACTCCTCTTAATAGTACAGCTATCTATCCTAAACACACTCACACCCTCTATGGTCTCTTGAGTGCCAAAACAAAATGGCCCTATCAAGTATACCTTTGCCTTGAGCCCATTTTGTTTTTCTCTTTCTCCTTTTCCAAGTTGGAGCACTTGATCACCATCTTTTAGAGTATGTTGGTATAAATTAACTGCACTCCATAAAATAAGAATTAAGTAAGATTATCCACAAGCGCACAGATATCACCAATGTCACATTTTACCTAGAGATTTTAAATATCGTATCCATAGGGAACAGTTGTGATGATGACAAAGTCTATAGACTTAACCCAACAATTAGGCTAAATAATATAAAGAAAGAGAAGATAGCTATTGACTATCTAGTTCCAACCACCGGTAAGCTTTGAATAACACCGTTCTAACTGGGCAGTAACCTGAATAAGAGCCTTTGTGACTATCAGAGTTCTCTCCTACCAAGAACCTTTGTGCCTACCAATCCTATCAACGGGAAGTGGATTACGATGAATCAACGAAGCTATAAAGTCACCTTTGCGAAGTACCATTATCCAGCTAATCAGCGGGCACTTACAACTAAACCTAGCCTAGGCACCACACCTACACAATGAAATACTACTTCAATTTATAGGGTCCTATAGATCAAAGCACTCAATATGAGTTGCAAACTTAAGAACAAATAAGAATAACTGCTTACTTGAATTAGAATGTTGAATACAAAAGTATCTCAGAACGCAGCCCCGGGCGAGGAAGCTGAATCCAGAAGTATAGAGCCACGAAGAAGCACTGACAGGCCGGAACTCCTCCAGAATCTCTACTCTTCTACTCTATCTCTCTAATCTCTAAACAAGACTAGATCTAGATAGTCTCTCCTAATTGCTATAAGTCACCTTCGCGAGCTACCACTATCCAGAAAATCAGGGGGACATTCACAAATAAACATAGCCCAAACACCACGTCTACGCTACGAATACTACTTCAATCAAGAAGCCATCAAGATCAAAGTACTCAATAAGAGTTGCAAACTAGAAGAATAATATAAATAAAACACATACTTTAACCAGAGGTTGACTATCAAATAATCTCAAGATGCAATCTGTGTGCGAGGGAGGTTGATCCTAAAGAATACAGCGACGAAGAAGCACCGACAGGCCGGAACTCCTCTAGAACTCTACTCTCTAACTCTATCTCTCTAATCTCTAAACAAGAACTAGTGGCATGAATATCAACCGTTGGATCTGGCTCTCTTCCGGGAGGAGTATAGGCCCATATTTATAGCCTGGTGGCATGAATATCAACCGTTGGATAAAACTGACTTAATGTAGAGCCAGTGGCGGAGGACAAGTATGAAATAAGGTGTGGCAGGTATGGTCAAACACAACATAGACTATACTAGTTTATAGTATTTTCAGCAAATGAAACAGCCTGTTACAGTAGGTATAGGAAAAATTCATTACTCAAGGTATGGCAGTGGCCTCACCTTGCCATAAGAGAGCTCCGCCACTGTGTAGAGCTAAGATGCATCCTCAAAGGTGGTGGAGAGTTGCATAGAAGATGACAGGTGGGGCCCACCTTGGGGGGCTGGGCGGCACAGGCAGGTGGGGCCGCCCGACCCTACCTGGAAGTGGCCGGTCTCCGCTTCCTTCTGGTGTCTTCTGGATCCTTCCTGATCCCAATGCCGATATTTTTTGTCGCGGTTAATTTTTATGGCTTTCATACACTTTAATCCTCAATTATGCACTTTCTAGATAACTCTATGGAAAACAGACAATTCACCAAAACTCGTAGAAATTGTTAGTATTAACCTCCTATTCTATAATATTGTTGTGATTTTCAAGGAAGATTGACGGTTAAAAATAGACGTTATCTACCATCAACAGACGTGGAACAAGTGCGCGGTCATTTCCATGTTTGGAGTCAATGTTAATCTCATCACAGGTTTGGGGCACGGCGTTCTTAAAGTGCACCATAGGTGTGCAAATATTTTTTGTTGGACCTGATGCTCGTCTTACATGGCGTGGAACAAGTGCATGGTCATTTCCACGTTTGGAGTCAGTGCTACATAAATTAGCGTTCGGGAAGCGCACCATAGGCGTGCAAATATTTTTTGTTGCACCCGATGCTCATTTTAGGTGAGATGGAACAAGTGCACGATCATTTCCACATTGAAGTCAGTGTTCATCACATCATAGGTCCGGGGCACGGTGTTCGGAAAGCGCACCTCAGGTGTAGAAATATTTTTTGTTGCACCTGATGCTCGTCTTAGGTGACGTGGAATAAGTGCGCGGTCGTTTCCATTTTTGGAGTAAGTGTTAATCTTGTCACAGGTTCGGGGCATGGTTTCTAGGAAGCGCACCACAGGTGTGCAAATATTTTTTGTTGCACCCGATGCTCCTCTTAGGTGATGCAGAACAAGTGCACAGTCGTTTCCACATTTGGAGTCAGTGTTAATCTTGTCCCAAGTTTGAGGCACGGCTTTCAGGAAGCGCACCACAGGTTTGCAAATATTTTTTGTTGCACCCGATGCTTGTGTTAGGTAACGTGGAACAAGTGCATGGTCGTTTCTACGTTTGGAATCAGTGTTAATCTCGTCACAGGTTCAAGGCACGTCTTTCAGAAGGGCACCACAGGTGTGCAAATATTTTTTATTGCACCCGATGCTCGTCTTAGGTGATGTGGAACAAGTGCACGGTCGTTTCCACGTTTAGGGTCAGAGTTAATCTCGTCGCAGGTTCGGGTCATGGCTTTCAGGAAGCGCACCATAGGGGTGCAAATACTTTTTGTTGCACCCGATGCTTATCTTAGGTGACGTGGAACAAGTGTACGGTCCTTTCCACATTTGGAGTCAGTGTTAATCTCGTCACAGGTTCGGGGCACAACGTTCGGAAAGCGCACCCGTTGTTCGTCAATTTTTATTCAACAAAGAAAAGTCGGCGTTGCTAGTTGCATTGTTGTCACCTGTTGACGGTCACTAATATCAATTATAACCCATCAATTATCATCAAACATGACATGAAAAGAACCACAGAGCATAGGTATAGGGTTTTGATCTAACGAGTTCCATGAGTTTTGGTGAATCTATGTTTCTACAATACATACTTTGAAAAGCTATCAAAGTTGACCAATATGACAGTATAAAAGTATCTCAAATGATGGATTAGAATGCACCATTGCGACGGGCTCGTCGAGACGATCGAAACGGACATATCATTTGCTATATTCGGACTCCCGGATGGAAAGATATCGCACTGAAGGCGGCACTTTTGGATCTAGAAGACACCAGAAACCACCCTGCGGAAGGTGGGACCCACCTGTCATAGGGGGAGACCGCCCGGTCCCACCCCCAGACCGGCCGGTCTAGCATTTTGGCCATTTTGGCCCAGCTTCGGCCCACGGGATCCACCGCCTTTGAGGAAGAATCTCAGCCACCCGCCGATGTCGGTTTGATCCAAGGGCCGACGTTAATCGCTCGGGTCTATAAAGGAGCCCTGCACTCCCCCCCACGGGGGAGGCATCCCCTGAAACCCTAATTCATTATTCGTTGGGATCCATTTGAGAGGCGTCCCTTGAAAGGATCATACTCTCATGGAGATCAACACACCAGGGAGATTAGGGCTAGACTCTTCAATGTAATAGTTTAGCAACTTGAGAGCTAGGGTTGAGAGGCTTCGTTCTGGATCTCGCCGTGGAGCCTTGGAGGTCTGGTATATCTTTGTATCTTATCTTTGCAAGACTTATGCTTTAGTATAATTATCTTCTCTATTTACTTCTATGCCTTACTCATATGATTAGTGTAGTTATTGCATCTTAGCATAGGATCTCCGCCGGTATTAGGTGCTCTAGTTATTACGTGTGGCTAGAGTAGTAATCGATAGTGTAGACATGGTGTCTAGGCTATAGGTTACCTGAGGTTGCGCCCAATTCTTACGGTTAGTTGTGGTAGCCCATAGGGGTGACAGCTCTATGTGGCCTTCGTATTCCACCACGTCGGGATTGGTGTTTCGTAGGGCTTTTGGCAGCCTTCCCCAACTACCTTCTTCCCAGTCTTATTCGAGAGTTGGAAAGGTACTGCTGCCCCGAAGTGCTATTGTGTGTGCTATACTTACCCATGCATTAGTTACATTCTAGTGTCAACTAGAATAGAACCCGAGTAATAGAGAAGTACATAGGAACCTTGAACTCTCCCTTAGCCCTCTCAAGTTAGTTGACTATATATTATAGGATTCTCCTCTGTGTGTGATATTGTGCATAACTCTTATTATTTACCACCTACCCCTGCTTAGGTCTAGTTGGTATACTAGTTAGTAGATACATGATGGTGAATTATCAATGTCTTTAGCCATTGTTTCCCAGTGGTAAAATATAAATGACAACCTGGTAATACTCTAGGTAAAATGCTACAATGGTATTTGATCTGTGCGCTTGCGGATACTATTCCTATATTCTAAATGGTGGCATGATTTAATACCACACCTGATGAGGACATGACCGGCTCAGATATGATCAAGTTAACCACTTCTAAACCAATGGTGAAGTCAATCCATGTTAGGTTTACATTCTATATATTTGATGAATTGTTGCTGCACCAGAAAATGTCTCTGTTTTTATTTTTCGTGAGTACTTACATGGATCAAGAGAAGTGTGGATCGCATCCGGGAAGCATGGATGGTTCATGAAGTTGATTGGGGACCAAATCCATGTATTCCTAACATCCTCAACCAGGCCACCACGTCACTTTTGGCACAAGGAAAGAAAGAGTCCAAATCCAACACGTTTTGGAATTGGATTCGGAATGCAGAACAACTCCAACTTGCACGGGCCACCACGACTTCATATGGACTCCGATTGGGATGTTCTAGGACTTGTTGGAAAGCTTATAAAGTCTACTTTCATATGGATCCAGACTCATATCCATATCTGCTCCGAGGCGGCCGGAATCATCGATTTAATATAGAGACCTTTCCTGTCCATGGTGCTGTGTCACCTGATTGTTGCCGATGGGCCGTGTATCAAGTGGGGCCCAATAGGGGTGCGTCCTAGGGTTGTGGGACGACCCATACCAGGTCTAAGGTCATCCCCTACCCTCTCATATACCTCCGTAGCCGCCACAAACAGATCGGGTTTTGTTTTTGTCGAGTTAGCGATTCTTTGCCGCCGTTCAGCGCACGTGTTGGATCAACCGTCCGTCTGATTGTATTCGGAACCCCACCATCTTGTTACTTCAGATTTAAACCTTTATATTTATTTGGCAATTCAGTGCTTGTTCATCTTGTTCTTGCTGGTTCTTCGATTGCTTGCAGGAATAACCCTAGTGGTTTGGTTGATCGTGCTCCACAAGATTGCGAACAACTACTAGAGTTGGTGTATCGATCGCTAAGGCGCAGTCTTGGAAGGCTGTAGTCGGGCCGTGAACGTCATCTCCATTCACCAATCGAGTTATCCCACACCTCTCATCGAAAGATCGAGCAAAAACCCTAACGGGTTCACATCGGTTGGTAATCGAGCAAGGTTTGATCGGTGAGAGATTAGTTATTATTGCTGTTTTTTCCTATAGTCCAGAAAAAAACCTCACAAAAAAATAGTAGATTCATTTTTCCTTTTGTCCCAAAAACACTTTGAGCCTTTTGCTATTACTACCAAGTTTATTCTTGTTGAATTTGTGGTTGCATCATCGTGTCGTGTTGCTGGTCTTAGTGTTTAGTACACTAGAGTTTCGAGTTCTTGTCACGTTTTAGTCACTTCTCCTTTATCATCTACGTTGCAGCCAGCACACATATTCCATGCTTGTTATTTTCATCATCTTCACATTCATACAACGCTTTCTTTCGCTGTCATCATCACCACTAGCATCACCACCATCACCTTTGTTTTTCGCTGCCATTGACACCAATATCCATCTTCGCTGTATTCTAACAAGCACCAAAATCTGATTGGCTGTGCAAACAAATCTTGTGCCTTGTTTTGCTGAAAACAAAAGAGACATATGTTGTCTGTTCTTAATATTCAGATTTGAGGGAGTTCTGAAAAAAAAAAAAGTGTTGAAAAAAAATCAGAAAAAAAAAAAAAAGAAAAAAAAAAAAAGGAAAAGAGATATAATTTATTCTGCATACTCAAAGAAATATATAGTCACAAGGATCAGATTTTAGTATTCCATTTCAATCCATTATTTCAGAAGCATATTGATATTTTATCCTTACAGTGCCTTGTTTTCTTTGGTGTCATGTGACTTCGTTTGTGTCCAGGCTCGTGTCTCTAGTATGTTCTAGCCTAGGACCAGCATAGTACCGCCGTTGAACACTAATTCAGCTTGTTTTTAACTAACGTGGTTCTAGCTATCCTTGTGCATCACTTGTAAGCCAACCTACAGCTCCACATATCCGATTACAACTTGACAGGTGTTGTTGCTACGGCGTCGATACATCTTCTTTCAAAAGTTGCCATCTTGTTGGTTGCCATCACCACCTGTTTGGCTTGGTAAGAACTCGTAAGAGCTTTATTTGAATAGGTTGAGAGTGAAAATTGCAACCACCAGATCCTACTAGTTGATAGGAGCATACATATTATTGTGTGTTTTCTTGTTTTCTTCTAATCATGGCAGGGATTCACGTGGAAAATAAAGATGGATCTTCTCGGGTTGCATATCCCCAATTGGCTCTTGGCGTGGCTAATGACAAGCATGGTATTCATGAGGCTTGCGATGTTTTTCTTGATAGAATAAAATCTGCACTACCTTACTTTGAAGGAAACTATGATCCTCACGCTTACATTGATTGGGAGCTTAAGGTAGATGCAGAATTTGATAATTATGACTTGTCTGAACATCAAATGATTTTTGCTGCTTCTAGTGCTTTAACAAAATATGCTTTGACTACATGGAAACATATTTGTAGGCACAACAAAGTTCCACAAACTTGGACAGATTTTAAAATGCTTTTTCGAGATGAATATGTTCCTAAGTATTATGCTGATTGTTTGCTTGCAAAATTAGACAACTTGAAGCAAGGTAGTAGGACTGTCAATGAATACTATCATACCTTTAAGATTTGTGTCATGTTTGGTGGATTAGATGAATGCAAGGAAGATGTTATGAGTAGGTTCATGAAAGGGCTTAATACTAAAATTCAAACCTTGTTAATTAGCAAATCATACAACAATATTGGTTCATTGTTTTGGCTTGCTCTTAGTGCTGAAAAGGATATTCTTTTATCTGCGAGTACTTGCATGAATGATGTGAACCATAACGTTGAAATTTTGTACAATTTGCATGTTGACCAAGAGCAACAAATAGTGGAACCTGCTGCTGATTTATATTTACCAAAACATGAATTACTAGTTGTTTCTTGTGATAAAGAGGACTTGTGTGATGATGCACTTGTTTTTGCAACACAATTAATGAATAAATCTGAAACTTCTAAACCAATGAGTGCTGAATTTAACCATGTTGTTCATATTGTTATTGAAAATGATGAAGCTCAGTCACTATTATCTTTACACATATTAGGATATATTGAGTTCAATGAACCACGTGAGCTGAGTTGTTTAGATAAATATTTCTTTGCTAGGTCTGAATTGCCATGTTGTTCTAATGTTAGTTTTCATGTTGTTGGCATATACAATTGTGAAGGAGAGTATATGATCCATCGAGTTTATATTTGTTCAAATATTAAGTGTCCTTTTATTGTGAAAACATCTGATGAACTACATGGCTGCAATAGTTGTAATCATATCATGTCTAGTTCCTCTAGTTTTGTTGCAAAGAAACATGATAAATCACAAGAAGGGGAGCACTGTTTGCTGCAATATACAACATGTCAACCACCTAAGCTCAAACCGAGGACGGTTTGCTGTCAAGAAGGGGAGAATGATGAGGACATGACCGGCTCAGATATGATCAAGTTAACCACTTCTAAACCAATGGTGAAGTCAATCCATGTTAGGTTTACATTCTATATATTTGATGAATTGTTGCTGCACCAGAAAATGTCTCTGTTTTTATTTTCAGAAGTACTTACATGGATCAAGAGAAGTGTGGATCGCATCCGGGAAGCATGGATGGTTCATGAAGTTGATTGGGGACCAAATCCATGTATTCCTAACATCCTCAACCAGGCCACCACGTCACTTTTGGCACAAGGAAAGAAAGAGTCCAAATCCAACACGTTTTGGAATTGGATTCGGAATGCAGAACAACTCCAACTTGCACGGGCCACCACGACTTCATATGGACTCCGATTGGGATGTTCTAGGACTTGTTGGAAAGCTTATAAAGTCTACTTTCATATGGATCCAGACTCATATCCATATCTGCTCCGAGGCGGCCGGAATCATCGATTTAATATAGAGACCTTTCCTGTCCATGGTGCTGTGTCACCTGATTGTTGCCGATGGGCCGTGTATCAAGTGGGGCCCAATAGGGGTGCGTCCTAGGGTTGTGGGACGACCCATACCAGGTCTAAGGTCATCCCCTACCCTCTCATATACCTCCGTAGCCGCCACAAACAGATCGGGTTTTGTTTTTGTCGAGTTAGCGATTGCTGCCGCCGTTCAGCGCACGTGTTGGATCAACCGTCCGTCTGATTGTATTCGGAACCCCACCATCTTGTTACTTCAGATTTAAACCTTTATATTTATTTGGCAATTCAGTGCTTGTTCATCTTGTTCTTGCTGGTTCTTCGATTGCTTGCAGGAATAACCCTAGTGGTTTGGTTGATCGTGCTCCACAAGATTGCGAACAACTACTAGAGTTGGTGTATCGATCGCTAAGGCGCAGTCTTGGAAGGCTGTAGTCGGGCCGTGAACGTCATCTCCATTCACCAATCGAGTTATCCCACACCTCTCATCGAAAGATCGAGCAAAAACCCTAACGGGTTCACATCAGTTGGTAATCAGAGCAAGGTTTGATCGGTGAGAGATTAGTTATTATTGCTGTTTTGTCCTATAGTCCAGAAAAAAACCTCACAAAAAAATAGTAGATTCATTTTTCCTTTTGTCCCAAAAACACTTTGAGCCTTTTGCTATTACTACCAAGTTTATTCTTGTTGAATTTGTGGTTGCATCATCGTGTCGTGTTGCTGGTCTTAGTGTTTAGTACACTAGAGTTTCGAGTTCTTGTCACGTTTTAGTCACTTCTCCTTTATCATCTACGTTGCAGCCAGCACACATATTCCATGCTTGTTATTTTCATCATCTTCACATTCATACAACGCTTTCTTTCGCTGTCATCATCACCACTAGCATCACCACCATCACCTTTGTTTTTCGCTGCCATT
Source organism: Chrysopogon serrulatus (assembly GCA_015844335.1). Classification (NCBI taxonomy): domain Eukaryota; kingdom Viridiplantae; phylum Streptophyta; class Magnoliopsida; order Poales; family Poaceae; genus Chrysopogon; species Chrysopogon serrulatus. The sequence goes on along the minus strand of JADLZL010004975.1, from coordinate 62,969 downwards.
GACACCAATATCCATCTTCGCTGTATTCTAACAAGCACCAAAATCTGATTGGCTGTGCAAACAAATCTTGTGCCTTGTTTTGCTGAAAACAAAAGAGACATATGTTGTCTGTTCTTAATATTCAGATTTGAGGGAGTTCTGAAAAAAAAGTGTTGAAAAAAAATCAGAAAAAAAAAAGAGAAAGAAAAAAAAGAAAGGAAAAGAGATATAATTTATTCTGCATACTCAGCAAATATATAGTCACAAGGATCAGATTTTAGTATTCCATTTCAATCCATTATTTCAGAAGCATATTGATATTTTATCCTTACAGTGCCTTGTTTTCTTTGGTGTCATGTGACTTCGTTTGTGTCCAGGCTCGTGTCTCTAGTATGTTCTAGCCTAGGACCAGCATAGTACCGCCGTTGAACACTAATTCAGCTTGTTTTTTTTAACTAACGTGGTTCTAGCTATCCTTGTGCATCACTTGTAAGCCAACCTACAGCTCCACATATCCGATTACAACTTGACAGGTGTTGTTGCTACGGCGTCGATACATCTTCTTTCAAAAGTTGCCATCTTGTTGGTTGCCATCACCACCTGTTTGGCTTGGTAAGAACTCGTAAGAGCTTTATTTGAATAGGTTGAGAGTGAAAATTGCAACCACCAGATCCTACTAGTTTGTGTCCAGGCTTACGTCTCTAGCACGGTCTAGCCTAGGACCAGCACAGTACCACCGTTGAGCGTTTGTTTAGCTTGTTTGTATAACTAACATGGTGCTAGTTCGCTCCTTGTTTCAACCCTCCTATAGCTCCATATATTCTACAGCTTGATAGGTCTTGTTGCTGCAGCGCCGATACACTTCATTCCATTGCTGCACACTTGTGGTAGCCGATCCCTCCTATTTCTCTTGGTAAGAACTTTTAAGAGCATGTTTGAACAGCTTGAGAGTGAGAGAATTACGACAACAACATTCTAGTAGATGATAGGAGCATATATACTGTGTATCTTTCTTGTTTTCTTCTAATTATGGCAGGAATCTACATGGAAAAAAGAGATGATCAGGCTGAATATTCTCATCACTTCGCTAAAGTTATGGCACATGATAAGCATCCTATTCAAGAGGTATGTCACGTATTGCTTGAAAGAATGAAATCTGTACTACCTAATTTTGATGGAAGGTATGATCCTCATGCATATATTGAATGGGAGTTAATAGTAGACAATGAATTTAAAAAGTATGATCTATCTAAAAAACAAAAGATTAGAGTTGCTTCAAGTGTTCTCCCTAAATATGCTTTAACTGAATGGAAACATCTTTGTCGATTTGGTAAGGCTCCTCAATCATGGAGAGATGCGAAAATACATTTTAGAGATGTTTTCGTTCCTGAGTATTATTCTAAAATTCTATTTACAAAACTGAAATCTGTAAAACAAGAAACCAAAAGTGTAGCAGAATATTTGGAGAAACTAAAATTATGTTTGCTGCGTTGTGGCTTAGATGAAACCGGTTAATTTTTGGAGCATAGATTTGTACAAGGTCTTAATGTGGAAATTCAGAACATTCTTGTTGATAAATATTATAGCTCTTTTGATGAGTTGTTTGATCTTGCTTGTGCTTCTGAAATACAGCTTAGAAAGAATCTAACAAATACTATAGTAGTGTGTGTCTCTCCAATTATTAATAATTTGCAGCAAATATACAACAATATACAAATGGAGAGCGAGCAGTTTGAGATACACAGTGCAACTTTTGAAGAAGAAGTGAATGTAGCTGCATGCACACCAATTGAGCCCAATTTCAACGGTAAGTCAAATGATTATAACATAAACCAAGGTGGGAATTCTTTTGTTGAATTACATTTGTCCACTAATCATGCTATCATAGAGCAATTAATTGTGGAACCAGTACCTAATTTGCCTTTGTCACATGAAGCAGAGTTTTGTACTAATGCATCACTTATATCCATACCACAACAAGTAAATAAAGCTATAAATTTTAAACCAATGAGTGCTGAATATAAACACGCTGTTAATATTGCAAATGAAAATGAAGAAACTTCGATTGTTATCATCATTACATATAATGGGATATATTGAGCTCAATGAACTTTGTGAGCTGAGTTGTTTAGAGAAATATTTCTTTGCTAGGTCTGAATTGCCATGTTCTTCTAATGTCAGTTTTCATGTTGTTGGCAAATACAATTGTGAAGGAGAGTATATGATCCATCGAGTTTATATTTGTTTAAATATTAAGCCTTCTTTTTATTGTGCAAACATCTGATCAACTATAAGGCTGCAATAGCTGTAATCATATCATGTCCAGTTCCTCTAGTTTTGTTGCAAAGAAACAGGATAAATCATAAGAAGGGGAGCAGTGTTTGTGACAATCTACAACATGTCAACCACCTAATATCAAACCGAGGACGGTTTGCTGTTGATAGAGGGAGAGTGCCCGACCTTTCGGTGAGTGGAGATAATTTCGATTTGGTGGAAGTAGACCCTCACGATCCGACTACGACGAGCGAACCCGAAGCGCCAATGCAATCGCTGAACCAACTCCCAATGGTTACCAACCTCGCCGGTGCGAGATCAGCCTGATCACGAAGATCAATTCCTGCACGCAATCGAAAAACGAACAAGAAAAAAAACGCGAGCAATTCTAATATCACTCGAAGGTGGAGTTCTGAATTACACGAGACAGCGCGGGTTGGCGCGTTTCGAGAGTAGCTAAAAGCTAGATGTAAAACAAAACTCGAGTTGTAAACAAAAAAGGGACTCCGACTAAATAAAGGGGCGCAGCCCCTAGAGTCGAGGAGGAGCCCACGGCAAGAGGAGGTGACAAAGCGGGGGGAATGCGTGACCAAGGGAAGGGCTGCGGCTCCCAACCCTAGGCGCCCCACCTGGGCTGCCCTGTTGGGCCATCTTCTTATTCCGCTGGGCCTTCGTTCCTTAACAGCATGATGAAGTTTAATTCTCTCGCACGGGCCCGAGTGATTGGTCCAACTGGATGATCAACTGTAGGAGCCTGTGGTGGAGGAGCAACTGGAGGCGCCTGTGGTGGTCTTCTGGGTGTAGATGTACTCGTGGTGTCCTCATCATCCTCCCCTTCTTGAACTGAAGTCGTCCTCGACGGCAACTCCTCATCTTCGCCCGCATAAGGTTTCAAATCTGCAACATTAAAACTCGTGGAAACACCAAACTCCGCAGGCAGGTCAAGGATATAAGCATTATCATTAATCTTGGTTAGCACTTTAAAAGGACCAGCAAAGACGTGGCATCAATTTAGAACGACGTAAAAGCAGGAAAAACGATCCTTTCTCAAATGCAACCAAACCAGATCACCCGGTTCAAAAGTAACTTGTTTTCTCCCTTTACTACCCGCAACCTGATATTTAGCATTAGCAGCAGCAATGTTTTGTTGAGTTTGCTCATGCAAGCTAATCATTTGATCAACATGTGCAGCGGCATCTATGTGTGGGGCATCCTCAGCATCAAGCACAAACAAATCAATAGGCGCCCGAGGAATATAACCATAAACAACCTGAAAGGGACACATCTTTGTAGAAGAATGCGTTGCATGATTATAAGCAAACTCAACATGAGGCAAGCAATCTTCCCAACGTTTCAAGTGTTTATCTAAAACAGCCCTAAGCATGGTTGACAAAGTTCGATTAACCACCTCAGTTTGTCCATCAGTTTGAGGGTGACAAGTTGTGCTAAACAGCAATTTAGTTCCCATTTTATTCCACAATGATCTCCAAAAATGGCTGAGAAACTTAGAATCACGATCAGAGACTATTGTATTTGGAATACCATGCAAACGAATAATCTCGCTAAAGAACAATTCAGCAATATTGCTAGCATCATCAGTCTTATGACAAGGTATGAAATGAGCCATTTTGGAGAAACGATCAACAACCACAAAAATACTGTCCCTCCCCTTCTTAGTTCGAGGTAATCCCAAAACAAAGTCCATAGAAATATCAAGCCAAGGGGAAGTAGGGACAGGCAAAGGCATGTACAAACCATGGTTGTGCAATCGTGACTTAGCTTTCTGGCAAGTAGTGCAGCGTGCAACAAGGCGCTCAACATCAGCGCGCATCCGGGGCCAAAAGAAGTGGGCAGCCAGCACCTCATGCGTCTTGTAGACGCCAAAGTGCCCCATGAGACCGCCTCCATGCGCTTCCCCGTAAAAAAACAAACGACGAAACGAGCTAGCTGGAACACACAAATTTGTTAGCACGAAAACAGAACCCGTCCTGTATGTGAAATTTGCCCCATGGTTTGCCATGAATACAATGGGCGAAAGCATCTTTAAAATCAGCATCGTCCACATATTGATCCTTCACAGTTTGCAAGCCAAAAGATTTTAAAATCTAACTGTGACAGCATGGTATAGCGACGAGACAAAGCATCAGCAATAACATTTTCCTTCCCGCTCTTGTGTTTAATAATGTAAGGGAAAGACTCAATGAATTCTACCCATTTAGCATGACGACGGTTCAGGTTTGTTTGGGTACGAATATGTTTTAAAGCCTCATGATCAGAATGAATTATAAACTCGCGATGCCAAAGGTAGTGCTGCCAAGTATGCAAAGTGCGCACTAAAGCATAAAGCTCCTTATCATAAGTAGAATAATTCAAGCTAGCACCACTTAATTTCTCGCTAAAATAAGCAACCGGCTTTCCTTCTTGTAACAAAACAGCACCTAGCCCAATACCGCTAGCATCGCATTCAAGTTCAAACACTTTAGTAAAATCAGGCAACCGCAAGAGAGGAGCATTGGTTAACTTATCTTTCAAGGTGCTGAACGCAACCTCTTGCGAATCGCTCCAAGCAAAGGGAACATCTTTCTTTGTAAGCTCATGTAGAGGCGCTGCAATGGAGCTAAAATCACGAACAAACCTGCGGTAGAAACCTGCAAGGCCAAGAAAGCTTCGAATTTGTGTGACCGTCGTCGGTGTAGGCCACGCCCGAATGGCATCGACCTTGCTGCTATCCACCTCAATGCCCTGTGGAGTAACAACATAGCCAAGAAACGAAACACGTTGTGTGCAAAACATGCATTTTTTAATGTTAGCAAATAATTGGGCCGCACGCAACGCATCAAAAACAGCACGCAAATGTTCTAAATGCTCTTCCATAGACTTGCTGTAAATGAGGATATCATCAAAATAGACAACTACAAACAATCCTATGAAGGGCCTCAAAACTTCATTCATTAAACGCATAAATGTGCTGGGAGCATTTGTCAAACCAAACGGCATAACCAACCATTCATATAATCCGAATTTCGTTTTAAAAAGCCGTTTTCCATTCATCACCTAATTTCATGCGAATCTGATGGTAGCCACTACGCAAAATCTATCTTAGTGAAAAGAATGGCACCACTCAGCTCATCTAGCATATCATCAAGGCGTGGTATAGGATATCGGTAGCGAATGGTAATGTTATTAATAGCACGACAGTCTACACACATACGCCATGAGCCATCTTTCTTTGGAACAAGTAACACGGGAACGGAGCAAGGGCTAAGAGACTCACGAATATAACCCTTGTCAAGCAACGCCTGTACCTGGCGCTGTATTTCCTTCATCTCATCCGGATTTGTACGGTACGGTGCGCGGTTCGGAAGCTGTGCGCCGGGGATGAGGTCGATCTGGTGCTCAATGCCACGAAGTGGTGGGAGTCCCGGTGGCAAATCTTTTGGAAAGACATCAGCGTACTCCTGCAAAATGTTAGCAACTGCAGGGGGAATATCCAAAGATGGTGCATCATCAAGTGAAACAAGCACACTAGAGCAGATAAGGGCATAGCATGGCAAAGGAGCATCGCGTAACTCATCGAAATCAGCACGTGTAGCAAGCAAAACAGGAGCATTCAACTTGATTTCAGAATTAACAGAGGTCGATGGTTCAAGTTGTTTAGCAATTTTAGCAGCTCTAGCAAGATCATCTTTAAGAATTTGTTTAGGTGTCATTGGATGTATAATTATTTTCTGACCCTTAAACATGAAAGAATATTGATTTGAACGACCATGATGCAAACTATCAGTATCATATTGCCAAGGTCGCCCAAGTAACAGAGAGCATGCTTCCATGGGAATAACATCACAATCGACAAAATCAGAATAAGCACCCATGGAGAAAGGAACACGGACCGATTGAGTAATTCTAATTTTCCCACCATCATTAAGCCATTGAATGTGATATGGATGTGGATGCTTACGAGTGGGTAAAGACAACTGTTCAACCATCGCGGTACTCGCCAAATTGTTGCAGCTGCCGCTGTCGATGATGATGCGAATGGACCGCTCCTGCACAACGCCCTTGGTATGGAAAAGAGTGTGTCTCTGATTCTTCTCGGGCGGAGCGGCCTGTGTACTAAGAACACGCTGCACAACAAGACTTTCATACCTATCGGCGTCGCCCGGGTTGACATGTACTTCGGCCTTTGCTGCATGATCAGTGGCAAGCATTGTGTGTTGAATATCTTCAGAATCACTAGCGGAAGAATACTCACCATCGTCACGAATGAGCAAGACACGCTTGTTTGGACAGTCCCGAGACACGTGGCCAAATCCTTTGCAACGAAAGCACTGAATATCCCGTGTGCGGCCTGTGGAAGGTGCTGCGCCTGGGGACGGGGGAGCACCTGCAGAAGTGGCTGCCCGCTCACGCGGTGTAGTGGCGGGATTGGGCGGTGCGGGGGGCGGTTGCTGAACCAGATGTCGAGCTTCGTCCCCCCAAAAGAGTTAGAATATGGCTTCGAGCGGCGTCCCTGCATTTCACGTTCAGCTTTGCAAGCAAATTCAAATAATGTGGTGATATCATAATACTCCTTATAATCAAGTATATCCTGAATTTCACGGTTTAAACCACCAAGAAATCGTGCCATAGCAGCGTCATTGTCCTCAACTAACCCACAACGAATCATGCCTTTTTGCAATTCCTGGTAATAGTCCTCTACAGATTGTGAACCTTACTGAAAACGTTGCATTTTATTAAGCAAATCGTGGGCATAATAAGAAGGTACAAATCTGTGGCGCATAGCAACTTTCAATTGATCCCATGTGGTTGGAGCTGTAGTGGGATGTTTTTATTTATATTCACGCCACCAAATTAAAGCAAAATCAGTAAATTCACTAATAGCAGCTTTAACTTGAGAAGTAGTAGGAATATCATGGCATGCAAATTTCTGTTCGACTTCTAATTCCCAATCAAGATATGCAGCAGGATCATATTTGCCATTAAAAGGTGGAATTTTAAATTTTATCTTAGCAAAAGAATCATTACCCTGGTGGCGTAGCACACGGCGAGCACGGCCTTGACGGTGTCCACCGTCCTGCTCCGTGTCACCACCGTAATCCTTCTGGAAATCTGTGACCATCGTGTTCAAAGCATCGAGGCGTGACATGATGGTGTCGAGCGTGGTCTTAGTGGCTGTCTGCGCGAGGTCAAGCTGATCGAACCGCTCGTTCGCCGTAGTGACCGTGGAATCCATCCGTTCATGCATCGTCTTGATGTCTGCGGCAAGTCCATTAATCTGTGTCCGCATGTCCTGCAACTGTTCATCCTTTTTGTCGTCGTCGCCTGCCATGGTTAGCGCAAACACAAAACCAATGCCAAAATAGGGGTGTAACGGCTCACAAGGCGCTCACACTAGTTCTGTTGTCAATGTCTTATCCGTTCTTACCGAGCACACAGGGGCGACCTGCAACCGACCGGAGGAACTCTCGAAAGATTGGAGCAGCGATTGCCTGGGAAACAAAGTCAGCCCGTCATAGAACTATGTGGAGTTCTGGGTAGGCTGCACTCAAGTCAAGGATTAGCACAATCAAACAATAATGCAAAGTTAAATTATAGTGCTAAACACGAAACAACGCTGCTGGAAACAAGTGGGAAACAAAGGAGGTGGCAAAGAGAGAGAGGATGCGGCTAAAAATGCAAATTCTTGATTTTTTTGGATCTGTTTTTTTTTTTTTTTTTGTCAAGAGTCCTCAAAAACTGATAATAGGAACACAGAGGATCTCAAACAGCAAAAGACGGCACACACATTTTCTGAAATGTAGTAACGACCATGCACTTGTTCCACGTCACCTAAGATGAGCATCCGGTGCAATAAATTTTTTTTCCACACCTATGATGGGCTTCCCGAAAGCCGTGCATCGAACGTGCGACGAGATTACCACTGACTCCAAACGTGGCAACGATCGTGCACTTGTTCCACGTAACCTAAGATGAGCATCCGGTGCAACTAAAATTTTTTGCACACTTCTGGTGCGCTTCTCGAAAGCCATGCATCGAACGTGTGACGAGATTACCACTGGCTCCAAACGCGGTAACGACCGTGCACTAGTTCTAGTCACCTAAGATGAGCATCCGGTGCAACAAAATTTTTTTGCACACCTGTGGTGCGTTTCCCAAAAATCATACATCGAACGTGCGACGAGATTACCATTGACTCCAAACGTGGTAAAGACCGTGCACTCGTTCCACGTCACCAAAGATGAGCATCCGGTGCAACAAATTTTTTTGCACACTTCTGGTGCGATTCCCGGAAGCCGTGCATCGAACATGTGATGAGATTGACAGTGACTCCAAACGTGGTAAGGACTATGCACTTGTTTCACGTCACCTAAGATGAGCATCCGGGGCAACAAAATTTTTTTGCACACTTCTAGTGCGCTTCCCAAAAGCCGTGCATCAAACGTGTGACGAGATTACCACTGACACCAACCGTGGTAATGACCGTGCACTTGTTCCAGTCAGCTAAGATGAGCATCCGGTGCAACAAAATGTTTTTGCACACCTGTGGGGCACTTCTCGAAAGCCACGCATCGAACGTGCGACGAGATTATCACGGACTCCAAACGTGGTAACGACCGTGCGCTGGTTCCACGTCACCTAAGTTGAGTATCCGGTACAACAAAATTTTTTTGCACACTTCTGGTGCGCTTCCCGAAAGCCGTGCATCGGACGTGTGACGAGCTTACCACTGACTCCAAATATGGTAACGACCGTGCACTTGTTCCACGTCACCTAAGATAATCATCCGGTGCAATAAAATTTTTTTGCACACCTATGGTGCGCTTTCTGAACGCCGTGTATTGAACGTGCGACGAGATTACCACTTAATCCAAATGTAGTAACGACTATGCACTTGTTCCACGTCACCTAAGATGAGCATCCGGTGCAATAAATTTTTTTTCCACACCTATGATGCGCTTCCCGAAAGCCGTGCATCGAACGTGCGACGAGATTACCACTGACTCCAAACGTGGCAACGATCGTGCACTTGTTCCACGTAACCTAAGATGAGCATCCGGTGCAACTAAAATTTTTTGCACACTTCTGGTGCGCTTCTCGAAAGCCATGCATCGAACGTGTGACGAGATTACCTCTGACTCCAAACGCGGTAACGACCGTGCACCAGTTCTAGTCACCTAAGATGAGCATCCGGTGCAACAAAATTTTTTTGCACACCTGTGGTGCGCTTCCCGAAAACCATACATCGAACGTGCGACAAGATTACCATTGACTCCAAACGTGGTAAAGACCGTGCACTTGTTCCACGTCACCAAAGATGAGCATCCGGTGCAACAAATTTTTTTGCACACTTTTGGTGCGATTCCCGGAAGCCGTGCATTGAATGTGTGATGAGATTGACAGTGACTCCAAACGTGGTAAGGACCATGCACTTGTTTCACGTCACCTAAGATGAGCATCCGGGGCAACAAAATTTTTTTGCACACTTCTGGTGCGCTTCCCAAAAGCCGTGCATCAAACGTGTGACGAGATTACCACTGACTCCAAACGTGGCAACGACCGTGCACTTGTTCCAGTCACCTAAGATGAGCATCCGGTGCAACAAAATGTTTTTACACACCTGTGGGGCACTTCCCGAAAGCCACGCATCAAACGTGCGATGAGATTATCACTGACTCCAAACGTGGTAACGACCGTGCGCTTGTTCCACGTCACCTAAGATGAGTATCCGGTGCAACAAAATTTTTTTGCACACTTCTGGTGCGCTTCCCGAAAGTCGTGCATCGGACATGTGACGAGCTTACCACTGACTCCAAATATGGTAACGACCGTGCACTTGTTCCACGTCACCTAAGATGAGCATCCGGTGCAATAAAATTTTTTTGCACACCCGTGGTGCGCTTTAAAGCCGTGTATTGAATGTGCGATGAGATTACCACTTAATCCAAATCTAGTAACGACCATGCACTTGTTCCACGTCACCTAAGATGAGCATCCGGTGCAATAAATTTTTTTTCCACACCTATGATGCGCTTCCCGAAAGCCATGCATCGAACGTGCGACGAGATTACCACTGACTCCAAACGTGGCAACGATCGTGCACTTGTTCCACGTAACCTACGATGAGCATCCGGTGCAACTAAAATTTTTTGCACACTTCTGGTGCGCTTCTCGAAAGCCATGCATCGAACGTGTGACGAGATTACCACTGACTCCAAACGTGGCAACGACCGTGCACTTGTTCCAGTAACCTAAGATGAGCATCCGGTGCAACAAAATGTTTTCGCACACCTGTGGGGCGCTTCCTGAAAGCCACGCATCGAACGTGCGACGAGATTACGACTGACTCCAAAGGTGGTAACGACCATGCACTTGTTTCACGTCACCTAAGGCGAGCATCCAGCGCAACAAAATTTTTTTGCACACTTCTGGTGCGCTTCCCAAAAGCCGTGCATCAAACGTGTGACGAGATTACCACTGACTCCAAACGTGGCAACGACCGTGCACTTGTTCCAGTCACCTAAGATGAGCATCCGGTGCAACAAAATGTTTTCGCACACCTGTGGGGCGCTTCCTGAAAGCCACGCATCGAACGTGCGACGAGAGTATCACTGACTCCAAACGTGGTAACGACCGTGCACTTGTTCCACGTCACCTAAGATGAGCATCCGGCGCAACAATAATTTTTTGCACACTTCTGCTACGCTTCCCAAAAGCCATGCATCAAACGTGTGATGAGATTACTACTCATCCAAATGTGGTAATGACCGTGCACTTGTTCCAGTCACCTAAGATGAGCATCCGGTGCAACAAAATGTTTTTGCACACCTGTGGGGCACTGCTCGAAAGCCACGCATCGAACGTGCGACGAGATTATCACTGACTCCAAACGTGGTAACGACCGTGCGCTTGTTCCACGTCACCTAAGATGAGTATCCGGTGCAACAAAATTTTTTTGCACACTTCTGGTGCGCTTCCCGAAAGCCGTGCATCGGACGTGTGACGAGCTTACCACTGACTCCAAATATGGTAATGACAGTGCATTTGTTCCACGTCACCTAAGATGAGCATCCGGTGCAATAAGATTTTTTTGCACACCTGTGGTGCGCTTTCTGAAAGCCGTGTATTGAACGTGCGATGAGATTACCGCTTAATCCAAATGTAGCAACGACCATGCCTTGTTCCACATAACCTAAGATGAGCATCCGGTGCAACTAAAATTTTTTTGCACACTTCTGGTGCGCTTCTCGAAAGCCATGCGTCGAACGTGTGACGAGATTACCACTGACTCCAAACGCGGTAACGACCGTGCACTAGTTCTAGTCACCTAAGATGAGCGTCCGGTGCAACAAAATTTTTTTGCACACCTGTGGTGCGCTTCCCAAAAACCATACATCGAACGTGCGACGAGACTACCATTGACTCCAAACGTGGTAAAGACCGTGCACTTGTTCCACGTCACCAAAGATGAGCAACCGGTGCAACAAATTTTTTTGCACACTTCTGGTGCGTTTCTCGCAAGCCGTGCATCGAACGTGTGATGAGATTGACAGTGACTCCAAACGTGGTAAGGACCATGCACTTGTTTCATGTCACCTAAGATAAGCATCCGGGGCAACAAAATTTTTTTGCACACTTCTGGTGCGCTTTCCAAAAGGCGTGCATCAAACGTGTGACGAGATTACCACTGAGTCCAAACGTGGCAACGACCGTGCACTTGTTCCAGTCACCTAAGATGAGCATCCGGTGCAACAAAATGTTTTCGCACACCTGTGGGCGCTTCCTGAAAGCCACGCATCGAACGTGCGACGAGATTATCACTCGACTCCAAACGTGGTAACGACCGTGCACTTGTTCCACGTCACCTAAGATGAGCATCCGGCGCAACAATAATTTTTTGCACACTTCTGCTGCGCTTCCCAAAAGCCATGCATCAAACGTGTGATGAGATTACCACTCATCCAAATGTGGTAATGACCGTGCACTTGTTCCAGTCACCTAAGATGAGCATCTGGTGCAACAAAATTTTTTGCACACCTGTGATGCGCTTTCCGAAAGCCGTGCATCGAACGTGCAACGAGATTACCACTGATTCTAAACGTGGTAAAGACCGTGCACTTGTTCCACGTCACCTAAGATGAGCATCCGATGCAACAAAATTTTTTTGCACACTTCTGGTGTGCTTCCCAAAAGCCACGCTTCAAACGTGCGACGAGATTACCACTGACTCCAAATGTGGAAATGACCTTTGCACTTGTTCCACGTCACCTGAGATGAGCATCCGGTGCAACAAAATTTTTTTGCACACTTCTGGTGCGCTTCCCGAAAGCCATGCATCGAACGTGTGATGAGATTACCGCTGACTCCAAACGTGGTAACGACCGTGCACTTGTTCCACGTCACCTAAGATGAGCATCCAAAGGCAACAAAATTTTTTTTGCACAATTCTAGTGCACTTCCCCAAAGCCATGCATCGAATGTGCGATGAGATAACCACTGACTACAAACGTGGAAACGACCTTTGCACTTGTTCCACATCACCTAAGATGAGCATCCAGTGCAACAAAATTTTTTTGCACACTTCTGGTGCGTTTCTCTAAAGCCATACATCGAACATGTGACGAGATTACCACTGACTCCAAACGTGGTAATTACCGTACACTTGTTCCACGTCACCTAAGATGAGCATCCGGCGCTATAAAATTTTTTTTGCACACTTAAGTGCGCTTCCCAAAAAGCCGCATCAAACGTATGACGAGATTACCACTGACTCCAAATGTGGTAGCGACCGTGCACTAGTTCTAGTCACCTAAGATGAGCATTCGGTGCAATAAAATTTTTTTGCACACCTATGGTGCGCTTCCCGAAAGCCATGCATCGAACGTGCTACGAGATTACCACTGACTCCAAACGTGGTAACGACCGTGCACTTGTTCCACATCACCAAAGATGAGGATCCGGTGCAACAAAATTTTTTGCACACTTCTGGTGCGATTCCCGGGAGCCGTGCATCGAACGTGTGATGAGATTACCACTGATTCCAAATATGGTAACGACCATGCACTTGTCTCACGTCACCTAAGACGAGCATCCGGCGCAACAAAATTTTTTTGCACACTTCTGGTGCGCTTCCCAAAAGCCGTGCATCAGACGTGTGACGAGATTACCACTGACTCCAAACGTGGCAACGACCGTGCACCGGTTCCGATCACCTAAGATGAGCATCCGGTGCAACAAAATGTTTTTGCACACCTGTGGGGGCACTTCTCGAAGCCACGCATCGAACGTGCGACGAGATTATCACCGACTCCGCGCTTGTTCCACGTCACCAAAGATGAGGATCCGGTGCAACAAAATTTTTTGCACACTTCTGGTGCGATTCCCGGAAGCCGTGCATCGAACGTGTGATGAGATTACCACTGACTCCAAATGTGGTAACGACCATGCACTTGTCTCACGTCACCTAAGACGAGCATCCGGCGCAAACAAAATTTTTTTGCTCACTTCGGTGCGCTTCCCAAAAGCCGTGCATCAGACGTGTGACGAGATTACCACTGACTCCAAACGTGGCAACGACCGTGCACTAGTTCCAGTCACCTAAGATGAGCATCCGGTGCAACAAAATGTTTTCGCACACCTGTGGGGCGCTTCCTGAAAGCCACGCATCGAACGTGCGACGAGATTACCACTGACTCCAAAGGTGGTAACGACCACGCACTTGTTTCACGTCACCTAAGACGAGCATCCGGCGCAACAAAATTTTTTTGTACACTTCTGGTGCGCTTCCCAAAAGCCGTGCATCAAACATGTGACGAGATTACCACTGATACCAACCGTGGTAATGACCGTGCACTTGTTCCAGTCACCTAAGATGAGCATCCGGTGCAACAAAATGTTTTTGCACACCTGTGGGGCACTTCTCGAAAGCCACGCATCGAACGTGCGACGAGATTATCACTGACTCCAAACGTGGTAACGACCGTGCGCTTGTTCCACGTCACCTAAGATGAGTATCCGGTGCAACAAAATTTTTTTGCACGCTTCTGGTGCGCTTCCCGAAAGCCGTGCATCGGACGTGTGACGAGCTTACCACTGACTCCAAATAAGGTAACGACCGTGCACTTGTTCCACGTCACCTAAGATGAGCATCCGGTGCAATAAAATTTTTTTGCACACCTGTGGTGCGCTTTCTGAAAGCCGTGTATTGAACGTGCGATGAGATTACCACTTAATCCAAATGTAGTAACGACCATGCACTTGTTTCACGTCACCTAAGATGAGCATCCGGTGCAATAAATTTTTTTCCACACCTATGATGCGCTTCCCGAAAGCCGCATCGAACGTGCGACGAGATTACCATCGACTCCAAACGTGGCAACGATCGCGGCACTTGTTCCACGTAACCTAAGATGAGCATCCGGTGCAACTAAAATTTTTTGCACACTTCGGTGCGCTTCTCGAAAGCCATGCATCGAACGTGTGACGAGATTACCACTGACTCCAAACGCGGTAACGACCGTGCACTAGTTCTAGACACCTAAGATGAGCATCCGGTGCAACAAAATTTTTTTGCACACCTGTGGTGCGCTTCCCAAAAATCATACATCGAACGTGCGACGAGATTACCATTGACTCCAAACGTGGTAAAGACCGCGCACTTGTTCCATGTCACCAAAGATGAGCATCCGGTGCAACAAATTTTTTTGCACACTTCTGGTGCAATTCCCGGAAGCCGTGCATTGAACGTGTGATGAGATTGACAGTGACTCCATACGTGGTAAGGACCATGCACTTGTTTCACGTCACCTAAGATGAGCATCTGGGGCAACAAAATTTTTTTGCACACTTCTGGTGTGCTTCCCAAAAGCCGTGCATCAAACGTGTGACGAGATTACCACTGACTCCAAATGTGGCAACGACCGTGCACTTGTTCCAGTCACCTAAGATGAGCATCCGGTGCAACAAAATGTTTTCGCACACCTGTGCGGCGCTTCCTGAAAGCCACGCATCGAACGTGCGACGAGATTACCACTGACTCCAAAGGTGGTAACGACCATGCACTTGTTTCACGTCACCTAAGACGAGCATCCGGCGCAACAAAAATTTTTTGCACACTTCTGGTGCGCTTCCCAAAAGCCGTGCATCAAACATGTGACGAGATTACCACTGACACCAACCGTGGTAATGACCGTGCACTTGTTCCAGTCACCTAAGATGAGCATCCGGAGCAACAAAATGTTTTTGCACACCTGTGGGGCACTTCTCGAAAGCCACGCATCGAACGTGTGATGAGATTGTCACAGACTCCAAACGTGGTAACGACCGTGCGCTTGTTCCACGTCACCTAAGATGAGTATACGGTGCAACAAAATTTTTTTGCACACTTCTGGTGCGCTTCCCGAAAGCCGTGCATCGGAGTGTGACGAGCTTACCACTGACTCCAAATATGGTAACGACCGTGCACTTGTTCCACGTCACCTAAGATGAGCATCCGGTGCAATAAAATTTTTTTGCACACCTGTGGTGCGCTTTCTGAAAGCCGTGTATTGAACGTGCGATGAGATTACCACATAATCCAAATGTAGTAACGACCATGCACTTGTTCCACGTCACCTAAGATGAGCATCCGGTGCAATAAATTTTTTTTCCACACCTATGATGCGCTTCCCGAAAGCCGTGCATCGAACGTGCGACGAGATTACCACTGACTCCAAACGTGGCAACGATCGTGCACTTGTTCCACGTAACCTAAGATGAGCATCCGGTGCAACTAAAATTTTTTGCACACTTCTGGTGCGCTTCTCGAAAGCTATGCATCGAACGTGTGACGAGATTACCATTGACTCCAAAGGTGGTAACGACCATGCACTTGTTTCACGTCACCTAAGACGAGCATCCGGCGCAACAAAATTTTTTTGCACACTTCTGGTGCGCTTCCCAAAAGCCGTGCATCAAACATGTGACGAGATTACCACTGACACCAACCGTGGTAATGACCGTGCACTTGTTCCAGTCACCTAAGATGAGCATCCGGTGCAACAAAATGTTTTTGCACACCTGTGGGGCACTTCTCGAAAACCATTCATCGCACGTACGACGAGATTACCATTGACTCCAAACGTGGTAACGATCGTGCACTAGTTCTAGTCGCCTAAGATGAGCATCCGGTGCAACAAAATTTTTTTTGCACACCTTTGGTGCGCTTCCCGAAAACCATTCATCGCACGTACGACGAGATTACCATTGACTCCAAATGTGGTAACGACCGTGCACTTGTTCCACGTCACCAAAGATGAGCATCCGGTGCAACAAATTTTTATGCACACTTCTGGTGCAATCCCCGGAGCCGTGCATCGAACGTGTGATGAGATTGACAGTGACTCCAAACGTGGTAAAGACCATGCACTTGTTTCACGTCACCTAAGATGAGCATCCGGGGCAACAAAATTTTTTTGCACACTTCTGGTGCGCTTCCCAAAAGCCGTGCATCAAACGTGTGACGAGATTACCACTGACTCCAAACGTGGCAACGACCGTGCACTTGTTCCAGTCACCTAAGATGAGCATCCAGTGCAACAAAATGTTTTCGCACACCTGTGGGGCACTTCCTGAAAGCCACGCATCGAACGTGCGACGAGATTATCACTGACTCCAAACGTGGTAATGACCGTGCACTTGTTCCACGTCACCTAAGATGAGCATCCGGCGCAACAATAATTTTTTGCACACTTCGGTGCGCTTTCCAAAAGCCATGCATCAAACGTGTGATGAGATTAGCAATCATCCAAATGTGGTAATGACCGTGCACTTGTTCCAGTCACCTAAGATGAGCATCCGGTGCAACAAAATTTTTTGCACACTTCTGGTGCGCTTCCCGAAAGCCATGCATCGAACGTGTGACGAGATTACAACTGACTCCAAACGTGGTAACGACCGTGCACTTGTGCCACGTCACCTAAGATGAGCATCCAGTGCAACAAAATTTTTTTGCACACTTCTAGTGTGCTTCCCGAAAGCCATGCATCGAACGTGCAATGAGATTACTACTGACAACAAACGTGGACACGACCTTTGCACTTGTTCCACATCACCTAAGATGAGCATCCGGTGCAACAAAATTTTTTTGCACACTTCTGGTGCGCTTCTCGAAAGCCATACATCGAACGTGTGACGAGATTACCACCGACTCCAAATATGGTAACGACCGTGCACTTGTTCCAGTCACCTAAGATGAGCATCCGGTGTAACAAAATGTTTTCACACACCTGTGGGGCGCTTCCTGAAAGCCACGCATCGAACGTGCGACGAGATTATCACGACTCCAAACGTGGTAACGACCGTGCACTTGTTCCACGTCACCTAAGATGAGCATCCGGCGCAACAATAATTTTTTGCACACTTCTGCTGCGCTTCCCAAAAGCCATACATCAAACGTGTGATGAGATTACCACTCATCCAAATGTGGTAATGACCGTGCACTTGTTCCAGTCACCTAAGATGAGCAACCGGTGCAACAAAATTTTTTGCACACCTGTGATGCACTTTCCGAAAGCCGTGCATCGAACGTGCAACGAGATTACCACTGATTCTAAACGTGGTAAAGACCGTGCACTTGTTCCACGTCACCTAAGATGAGCATCCGATGCAACAAAATTTTTTTGCACACTTCTGGTGTGCTTCCCAAAAGCCACGCTTCAAACGTGCGACGAGATTACCACTGACTCCAAATGTGGAAATGACCTTTGCACTTGTTCCACGTCACCTGAGATGAGCATCCGGTGCAACAAAATTTTTTTGCACACTTCTGGTGCGCTTCCCGAAAGCCATGCATCGAACGTGTGATGAGATTACCGCTGACTCCAAACGTGGTAACGACCGTGCACTTGTTCCACGTCACCTAAGATGAGCATCCAGTGCAACAAAATTTTTTTGCACAATTCTAGTGCACTTCCCCAAAGCCATGCATCGAATGTGCGATGAGATTACCACTGACTACAAACGTGGAAACGACCTTTGCACTTGTTCCACATCACCTAAGATGAGCATCCAGTGCAACAAAATTTTTTTGCACACTTCTGGTGCGTTTCTCTAAAGCCATACATCGAACATGTGACGAGATTACCACTGACTCCAAACGTGGTAATTACCGTACACTTGTTCCACGTCACCTAAGATGAGCATCCGGCGCTATAAAATTTTTTTGCACACTTCTGGTGCGCTTCCCAAAAGCCGTGCATCAAACGTATGACGAGATTACCACTGACTCCAAATGTGGTAACGACCGTGCACTAGTTCTAGTCACCTAAGATGAGCATTCGGTGCAATAAAATTTTTTTGCACACCTATGGTGCGCTTCCCGAAAGCCATGCATCGAACGTGCTACGAGATTACCACTGACTCCAAACGTGGTAACGACCGTGCACTTGTTCCACGTCACCAAAGATGAGGATCCGGTGCAACAAAATTTTTTGCACACTTCTGGTGCGATTCCCGGGAGCCGTGCATCGAACGTGTGATGAGATTACCACTGATTCCAAATATGGTAACGACCATGCACTTGTCTCACGTCACCTAAGACGAGCATCCGGCGCAACAAAATTTTTTTGCACACTTCTGGTGCGCTTCCCAAAAGCCGTGCATCAGACGTGTGACGAGATTACCACTGACTCCAAACGTGGCAACGACCGTGCACTGGTTCCAGTCACCTAAGATGAGCATCCGGTGCAACAAAATGTTTTTGCACACCTGTGGGGCACTTCTCGAAAGCCACGCATCGAACGTGCGACGAGATTATCACTGACTCCGCGCTTGTTCCACGTCACCAAAGATGAGGATCCGGTGCAACAAAATTTTTTGCACACTTCTGGTGCGATTCCCGGAAGCCGTGCATCGAACGTGTGATGAGATTACCACTGACTCCAAATGTGGAAAAGACCTTTGCACTTGTTCCACCTCACCTAAGATAAGCATCCGGTGCAATAATTTTTTTTGCACACTTCTGGTGCGCTTCCCGAAAGCCGTGCATCACACGTGTGACGAGATTACCACTGACTCCAAACATGGTAACGACCGTGCACTTGTTCCACGTCAACTAAGATGAGCATCCGGTGCAACAAAATTTTTTTGCATACTTCTGGTGCACTTCTAGAAAGCCGTGCATCGAACGTGCGACGAGATTACCACTGACTCCAATCGTGGAAACGACCTGTGCACTTGTTCCACGTCACCTAAGATGAGCATATGGTGCAACAAAATTTTTTTGCACACTTCTGGTGCGTTTCCAGAAAGCCGTGCATCGAACGTGCGATGAGATTACCACTGACTCCAAACGTGGTAACGACCGTGCACTAGTTCCACATCACCTAAGATAAGCATCCGGTGCAACAAATATTTTTGCACACTTCTGGTGTGCTTTCCGAAACCCTGCATCGAACGTGTGACAAGATTATCACTGACTCCAAACATGGTAACGACCGTGCACTTGTTCCACGTCACCTAAGATGAGCATCCGTTGCAACAAAATTTTTTTGCACACTTCTGGTGCGCTTTCCGAAACCCGTGCATCGAACGTGTGAAAAGCTTATCACTGACTCCAAACATGGTAACGACCGTGCACTTTTTCCACGTCACCTAAGATGAGCATCCGGTGCAACAAATTTGATAGAAACCCGCTGGGGTTTGGTTCCGATCTTTCGATGAGAGGGCGTGGATAACTCGATTGATGGAAGGAGACGACGTTCACGGCCTGACTACAACCGTCCAAGACGTTGCGCCTTAGCGACCGATACACCACCTCCAATGGTTGGCGCGATCCTGCGGTGCGACAACCGGCCACTAGGGCACTCGTCCTGCAAGCAATCGAAGAACCAGCAAGAACAAGTAAACAAGCACTAAATGTGTACGCGAATTGAGGAAATCAAAGATGAATCGCAATTATGGTGGGGTTCCGAATTCAAGTAGACGGGCGGCTGGACTGCACGCGCGTTTACAAGGAAGTAGCGAGAGCTAACTTGCGAAAACAAAACCCAATCGTTCTTGGCGGCGGCCAAGGGGTATATGACATGAGGAGGACGACCACAAGGGTGCTGGGTTCGTGCTCTAACCCTAAGACGCATCCTTAATGGATTCTAAGACGATACATAGCCCATTGGGCTAAAACAAGGTGTCGCAGCACCTGGACAGAAATAGGTCTCTCAAGTAAATTGAGGGCTGCGTCCAGCTCGGAGCAGATATGTACTTGAGGCTGGATCCATATGAAAGTAGACTTGATAAGCTTTCCAAAGAGTCCTGAACTGTCCCAATCCGACTCCGTAAGTGACCGTGGCGACTCTCAGAAATTGGAGTTGTGCTGCAGTCCGAATCCAGCCAGCGCGAGTCCGTCTCCGTTTAGTTGTTCTCCTTGATTCCTGATCAAAACAAGAGTGCACGCGTCTCCAAGATCTAAACAAGATGGACATACACTTAAGAGAGAACTCACTTGATAATTAAGTTGACGAGCACGAGCACGAGTGAGAAGACCAGCAATAGGCACTGGAGTTGGTGTGGTGCTGATGTCCTCATTATTCTCCCCTTCTTGCATTTGAGTCGTCCTCGACTCAATCTCAACTTCCTCTCCCAAATATGGCCTCAAATCTGCAATGTTAAATGTGGGACTAACCCCAAAATCTGCAGGCAACTCTAGCTTATATGCATTATCATTTATTTTCTCTAACACTTTAAACGGACCATCCGCCCGAGGCAGCAATTTTAGATTTGCGCAGATCTGGGAACCTTTCCTTTGTCAAATGCAACCAAACTAAATCTCCAGGTTCAAAGTTTAATTGCTTTCTACCTTTATCACCAGCAAGTTTATATCTAGCATTCATACACTCTATGTTTGCCTTAGTTATTTCATGCAGTTTCAACATCAATTCAGCGCGCTTAGTAGCATCAAAATTTAGTCTTTCGGATGATGGCAATGGCATTAAATCAATTGGAGCACGAGGCAACAAACCATAGACAATCTGAAATGGGCACATCTTTGTAGTAGAATGCAGCGAGCGATTATAAGCAAATTCAACATGAGGCAAACAATCTTCCCACATCTTAATGTTCTTTTTTAAAACAGCCCTTAACATAGTGGACAAAGTTCTATTCACAACCTCAGTTTGCCCATCAGTTTGGGGATGACATGTAGTAGAAAATAAAAGTTTTGTCCCCAATTTTGCCCACAAAGTCTTCCAAAAATAGCTAAGAAATTTGACATCACGATCAGAAACAATTGTATTCGGCACACCATGCAAACGAACAATTTCACGAAAGAACAAATCAGCAATATTTGAAGCATCATCAGTTTTATGACATGGTATAAAATGTGCCATCTTAGAGAATCTATCGACAACCACAAAGACACTATCATGCCCCTTCCTAGTACGTGGCAAACCCAACACAAAATCCATAGAAATATCTTCCCAAGG
Source organism: Chrysopogon serrulatus (assembly GCA_015844335.1). Classification (NCBI taxonomy): domain Eukaryota; kingdom Viridiplantae; phylum Streptophyta; class Magnoliopsida; order Poales; family Poaceae; genus Chrysopogon; species Chrysopogon serrulatus. The sequence goes on along the minus strand of JADLZL010004975.1, from coordinate 41,262 downwards.
AACACTAGGAACGGGTAAAGGCATGTACAAACCGTGTGGATTCAACCGTGATTTAGCCTTTTGACATGTAGTGCAACGAGCAACGAATCTCTCCACATCACCCTTCATCTTTGGCCAAAAGAAATGACCAGCAAGGACGTCCAACGTCTTCTTGGCACCAAAATGTCCCATCAAACCACCTCCATGCGCCTCCCCGCAACAACAACAAGCGAACGGAGCTAGCTGGAATGCATAGCTTGTTAGCCCTAAACACAAACCCATCACTAACAATGAATTTGTTCCATCCTTTCCCATCTTTGCAATGCAGCAACACCTCTTTAAAATCAGCATCATTTACATATTGTTCTTTAATTGTTTCTAACCCAAAGATCTTGTAATCAAGTTGATTCAATAAAGTATATCTCCTAGACAAAGCATCAGCAATGATATTTTCTTTCCCTTTCTTGTGCTTAATAACATAAGGAAAAGATTCAATAAATTCAACCCACTTAGCATGCCTACGATTCAGTTTTCCTTGACTACGAATGTGTTTCAAAGATTCATGATCAGAATGAATAACAAACTCTTTAGGCCACAAATAATGCTGCCATGTCTCTAAGGTGCGAACAAGGGCATACAATTCTTTGTCATAGGTGGAATAGTTCAAAACAGGGGGCCACTCTATTTCTCACTAAAATATGCAACAGGTTTACCTTCTTGTAATAAAACAGCACCCAAGCCAATACCACTAGCATCACATTCTAGCTCAAAGATCTTGTTAAAATCAGGAAGTTGGAGGAGAGGTGCATGTGTCAACTTATCTTTCAACATGTTGAAGGAGTTCTCTTGTATCTTACCCCAATCAAAAGGCACTCCCTTCTTTGTGAGCTCGTTCAATGGTGCAACAATGGTGCTGAAATCCTTCACAAAACGGCGATAGAACCCAGCAAGTCCTAGGAAGCTCAAGAGTCGCGTGATAGTCTTTGGTACAGGCCATCCCTGAATAGCTTCTACCTTGGCTTGATCAACCTCAATTCCCTGTGGAGTCACAACATAGCCAAGAAAAGACACTCGATCGGTGCAAAAGGCGCACTTCTCAAGGTTACCAAATAAACGTGCATCTCGTAAAGCTTCAAAAACAGCACGTAAATGATCAAGATGTTCATGTAAAGACTTGCTGTAAATCAATATATCATCAAAATAAACAACAACAAATCTCCCAATGAAAGCACGCAAAACCTCATTCATCAATCTCATGAAGGTACTAGGTGCATTGGTTAACCCAAAAGGCATTACTAACCACTCATATAACCCGAATTTAGTTTTGAAAGCAGTTTTCCTTTCATCTCCCAATTTCATACGAATCTGATGGTACCCACTACGCAAATCAACCTTAGAAAACACAACAGCACCACTCAACTCATCAAGCATATCATCTAAGCGTGGAATAGGATGACGATATCGAATGGTGATATTATTAATAGCTCGACAATCCACACACATACGCCATGACCCATCTTTCTTAGGCACTAAAATAACCGGAACAGCACAAGGGCTTAGAGACTCACGTACATAACCTTTGTCGAGTAATTCCTGCACTTGGCGCTGTATTTCTTTAGTCTCTTCCGGATTAGTCCTGTATGGCGCACGGTTAGGCAGTGAAGCACTGGGAATAAGGTCAATCTGGTGCTCGATCCCTCTAAGTGGTGGTAGTCCTGGTGGTATGTCGCTTGGAAACACATCTGAATACTCCTGCAAAATGTTAGCAACAGCAGGAGGCAAAGAATTCTGCATATCTTGTACTGAGATCAAGGCATCCTTGCATACCAGAGCATAAGCAACAGAAGTTGAAGCAATCAATTCATTAATATCAGATTTTGTAGCAAGCATACAATGCCCTTTCAATCTTATCTCATTTTGGTTATTGTCAACAGTTTTAGCATTCTTATTGTTCTCAGTTTTAGCCTTTGCAGCCTTAGCCACATCATCACGCACAATGGCCTCAGGAGACATAGGATGTAACACAATTTTAGTTTCATAGTGCAGCAAAGAATATTGATTTGATCTACCATAATGCACAGTATCCCTATCAAATTGCCATGGCCTACCTAGCAAAATATGACAAGCTTGCATAGGCACAACATCACATTCAACAACATCATGATATGTTCCAATCGCAAAATTAATTCGCACCAGTCTAGTTACCTTGACCTTACCACTGCTATTTAACCATTGTATATGATATGGATGCGGATGTGGTTTGGTGATGAGTGCAAGCTTCATCACCATATCGCTGCTAGCCAAATTGTTGCAGCTACCTCCATCAATAATCATGCGGCAGGAGCGCTCCTTAATGACACACTTTGTTTGAAAAAGCGTATGTCGCTGATTTTGCTCCTCTTTCTCCATTTGTGCACTAAGTACACGCTGCACAATCAAACTCTCATAGCGCTGTCCATCATCCGCGCTAATATGCACCTCAGGTCGCTCCTCTTCTCCTGCATCGTCAGCAGCAAGCAAAGCAAGTGTATCTTCATCGAAATCACTAGCAGATGAATACTCACCGTCTTCTTTTATGACCAAAACTCGAGCGCTAGGACAATCACGCTGCATGTGTCCATAGCCCTTGCAACGGTGGCATTGAACGTCTCTTGTTCTACCTGTGGAAGCAGAAGAAGACGCACTTGTGGCTGGATTTGGTGCCGCTTTGTTTGCTGAAATTGAAGGTGCTGCAGCACGCGTGTTGTCGGTTGATGGAGATGGCGCCGACCGACTCGCTGAGGAAGTGGAAGGAGGTACACGGCCGGTAAGAGTCGTGGTTGTACGTTGCTGCCATGATGTAGATTTCCCTGCAGAAATATTAGTCCTGGTGCTAGCCCGTCTTCCCTGCACTTCCCTTTCAGCTTTACAAGCAAGATGGAACAAACGGGTTACGTTATTGTATTCCTTATAAGCAAGAATGTCCTGAATTTCACGGTTTAAACCACCCAAAAATCTAGCCATAGCAGGTTCCTCATCCTCTTGTAGATTACAACGTAGCATTCCTATTTGCAATTCCTGATAATATTCCTCTACACTCTTAGCACCCTGTCTTAAAAGTTGTAACTTATTTAACAAATCACGTGCATAGTAAGAGGGAACAAATCTAGACCGCATGACCCGTTTCAAAGCAGTCCAATTTCGTGGCATGTTATTAGGATTTTTCTTGCCATATTCTATCCACCAAACAGAAGCAAAATCAGTGAACTCACTAGTAGCAGCCCTAACACGTGCATTTTCAGGGACTTCATGACATGCAAATTTTTGATCAACAGCAATCTCCCAAGTAATATAAGCATCAGGATCATATTTACCATCAAAAGGAGGTATCTTAAATTTAATCTTACTAAAAGCCTCATCCCTGGTATTTTCCTCACGACGGTGATGACGACCCATACCTCTAGTATTACGATGTAGGCGACGCCGGTCCCGAGTCTCTCTATCATCAAGTTCAGTATCAGCGGTATAGCTATCATCACCACTATACTTGTGTCGCTCTTCTTTCTTGTTGTCGTCATTGGACAGCTTGTCATCCTTCATGTGGAAGTCATCAAAACGCTTCAAAAGAGCAGCAAGGCTTTTGTCCACGCGAGCAACCGATGTCTCTAACCCTGTAAGCTTGGTGTTGGTGGCAAGTTGGCTCGCCTCCAGTTGCCCGAGCTTGTCATTGGTCACCTGGAGGTCTTTATCCAGTCCTTCTGAATGCAGCTGCACCTGCCTGGTGAAATGTTGTATGATGCCCTTGGTGCGTGGGGTTTGTGGCATCTTGTTCAACGCATCATCATCTGATCCTGACATGGTGAAACAACAAAAAGAGAACAAGAAAACAGGTGAAGTAATAAAAACCCTACAGCTAGTAGGATGTGGCTACTGCAAGGCACTCACTCTAAACCTGTTACACAAGCTCTTACCAATTCTTACCCTTACTCACAGGAGGTCTCTGCAACCAACAGGTCTGCAACCTTAGAGAGTGGTGTATCGTTACCGTAGCAGCAACCCCTGTCAAGCTGTAGTGGGATATGTGGAGCTATAGGTGGGCTGAAATTTATGGACAAGAAAACACTAGCACCACGTTAGTTATAAAAGCAAGCTGAATAATCGTTCAACGGTGGTACTATGCTGGTCCTAGCCTAGACAGTGCTAGAGACGCGAGCCTGGACACAAGGGAAAGCACAACACACCACCTGAAACAAAGATCACAATGAGCAGCCCCTCTCTAATATCTTCCCTTTCCTTCTTTTCTCTTGTTCTTTCTTCTTTTTTTTTTTTTTTTTTTTTTTGTTTTTTTTTTTTTTTTTTTCAGGGAAACCTCAAAAACTGATTATATGAACCAATTAACGAAAACGAGCAACCCACCACAAACACTTTTTTTTGAGAAAGAGTAGGGGTATTCCAGTAACAAGAAGTAACCGACTGTGATATGGTATATATTATCAGATATTCCGACTTGATCACAGAGTTCCACTCAGACTTGGTGGAAACGAATACCAGTGTAGTACTCGGATTTGGCCAGCAGAGAGTAGTATGTATATGGTAGTGCACGGTTGTGACTGGAACGTGACAAGAACTCGAAACTCTAATCGACTACAACTAAGACCAGCAACACGACACAACCGCTGCAACCGACGATTCAACAAGCCCTAACTAAGCAATACTAGCAAAGGCTCAAAGGTTTCACAGGATTGCAGGACTAATCTACTATTTTTTTTGGGGCTTTTTCTGGACAATAGGAAATTAAAACAGCGAAGAACTGTAAATCTCTCACCGATAAACCTTGCTCTGATTACCAACTGATAGAAACCCGCTGGGGTTTGGTTCCGATCTTTCGATGAGAGGGCGTGGATAACTCGATTGATGGAAGGAGACGACGTTCACGGCCCGACTACAACCGTCCAAGACGTTGCGCCTTAGCGACCGATACACCACCTCCAATGGTTGGCGCGATCCTGCGGTGCGACAACCGGCCACTAGGGCACTCGTCCTGCAAGCAATCGAAGAACGAGCAAGAACAAGTAAACAAGCACTAAATGTGTACGCGAATTGAGGAAATCAAAGATGAATCGCAATTATGGTGGGGTTCCGAATTCAAGTAGACGGGCGGCTGGACTGCACGCGTTTACAAAGGAAGTAGCGAGAGCTAACTTGCGAAAACAAAACCCAATCGTTCTTGGCGGCGGCCAAGGGGTATATGACATGAGGAGGACGACCACAAGGGTGCTGGGTTCGTGCTCTAACCCTAAGACGCATCCTTAATGGATTCTAAGACGATACATAGCCCATTGGGCTAAAACAAGGTGTCGCAGCACCTGGACAGAAATAGGTCTCTCAAGTAAATTGAGGGCTGCGTCCAGCTCGGAGCAGATATGTACTTGAGGCTGGATCCATATGAAAGTAGACTTGATAAGCTTTCCAAAGAGTCCTGAACTGTCCCAATCCGACTCCGTAAGTGACCGTGGCGACTCTCAGAAATTGGAGTTGTGCTGCAGTCCGAATCCAGCCAGCGCGAGTCCGTCTCCGTTTAGTTGTTCTCCTTGATTCCTGATCAAAACAAGAGTGCACGCGTCTCCAAGATCTAAACAAGATGGACATACACTTAAGAGAGAACTCACTTGATAATTAAGTTGACGAGCACGAGCACGAGTGAGAGGACCAGCAATAGGCACTGGAGTTGGTGTGGTGCTGATGTCCTCATTAAAATTTTTTTTCCATCCTATGGTGCGCTTCCCGAATGCCGTGCATCGAACGTGCGACGATATTACCACTGACTCCAAACATGGTAACGACCGTGCACTTGTTCCACGTCACCTAAGATGAGCATCCGGTGCAACAAAATTTTTTTGCACACCTATAGTGCTGATAGAGGAGGAGTGCCCGACCTTTCGGTGAGTAGAGATAATTTCGATTTGGTGGAAGTAGACCCTCAGGATCCGACTACGACGAGCGAACCCGAAGCGCCAATGCAATCGCTGAACCAACTCCCAATGGTTACCAACCTCGCCGGTGCGAGATCAGCCTGATCACGAAGATCAACTCCTGTACGCAATCGAAGAACGAACAAGAAAAGACGCGAGCAATCCTAATATCACGCGAAGGTGGAGTTCTGAATTACATGAGACAGCGCAAGTTGGCGCGTGTTCGAGAGTAGCTAAAGCTAGATGTAAAACAAAACTCAAGTTGTAAACAAAAGAGACTCTGACTAAATAAAGGGGCGGCGGCAGGAGGGTGGCGCGCGCCCAAAGAAAGGGCTGCGGCTCCAAACCCTAGGCGCCCCACCTTGGGCTGCCCTGTTGGCCCATCTTCTTATTCTGCTGGGCCTTCGTTCCTTAACAGCATGTGCACAAGCGACGAACTACCGAGACAATCGCCCTTCCACACACCAACAAAGCCAGCCCACGCAATCACGCCGTATAGACGTGAGGGCACAAACTGGGTGAACCGCAGTTCGGCGTTCTACAACTCCCTCAGGAATCGAAAGAACAAGTTGTGCAAGCCTCTCAAGACTCACGAATGGTGGTTCTGCATAGAACACAAGTGTATGCACGAAATTTTGATAGCCAAAAGTCCCTCCCACGTCCTATTACAGTCCTATTTATAGTTTATTTGAGTGGTTTTCAGTTTGCACTAAGATATAATTGATAACTGCTAGTCGGAATGTAAAACAGCATGGCTGTTGGCTTCCTGAACTGGTTGGACTTCCTAGGCTTGTAGAGTGACGTGAACGGTAGTAGGTGCTGCCCTTCCATCTCCTAGAATCTGATTAAGAGATGACATTGACATCCTTCACATGCACTTGATCATAAATTGCAGCTATCAGCTTCTCTATCTTGATTGATGTAGATGCAGATTTTGCTTCATACTTGTTGCAGCCTTGCTCATCCATAAACTAAGTGGAATCTGAAATAGAAGTGGAAACACAATATAATAATTCAAGATGGAAATTCTAACGTATATTTAGGGATAGCTTTCACCTTTGCAGCCCTGAATTTGTGCACTTGAAGAATTCATTAGAACAACACTTGTGGACTGAAATTATCATCGTCCCATGCACTTTCACATGCTCCATCATTCCTAAGAACAATAAAGCAACAATCTAAATGCATCGATGTATCTTTAACATTGTTTGAAATGAAGGAAAGGTTAGAGTTCACCTGAGCATTTATTTCCTTCTCCAGTTGTTTTGCCCGTTGCCTTGTGATAGGTCCAACAATGTCAGTAGCATTCTGTTCAGCTATGGGGGAAGTGTCAATGAAGGGGATGTCCTCATCAACCAGAGCACGGTCGTCACCACGTTTGTAGTCAGTGGTAATCTCATCGTACGTTCGATGCACGGCTTTCGAGAAGCGCACCAGAAGTGTGCAAAATTTTTTGTTGCACTTGATGCTCATCATAGGTGACGGGAACAAGTGCACGGTCGTTACCACGTTTGGAGTCGAGTGGTAATCTCGTCACACGTTCGATGCACGGGCTTCCGGGAAGCGCATTAGAAGTGTGCAAAAATTTTGTTGCACCGGATGCTCATCTTAGGAGATGAGGAACAAGTGCACGGTCGTTACCACGTTTGGAGTCAGTGGTAATCTCTTTACACGGTCGATGCATGGCTTTCGGAAAGTGCGCCAGAAGTGTGCAAAAAAAATTTGTTCCACCGGATGCTCATCTTAGGTAACGTGGAACAAGTGCACTGTCGTTACCACGTTTGGAGTCAATGGTAATCTCATCACACGTTCGATGCATGGCTTTCGGGAAGCGCATTAGAAGTGTGCAAAAAAATTTGTTCCACCGGATGCTCATCATAGGTAACGTGGAAAAAGTGCACGGTCGTTACCACGTTTGGAGTCAGTGGTAATCTTGTCACACGTTCGATGCACGGCTTTCGGGAAGCGCACTAGAAGTGTGCAAAAAAATTTTGTTGCACCGGATGCTCATCTTTGGTGACGTGGAACAAGTGCACGGTCGTTACCACATTTGGAGTCAGTGGTAATCTCGTCGCACGTTCGATGCACGGCTTTCGGGAACCGCACCACAGGAGTGCAAAAAAATTGAACAAGTGCACGGTGGTTACTACGTTTGGAGTCAGTGGTAATCTCGTCACACGTTCGATGCATGGCTTTCGGGAAGCGCACCAGAACTGTGCAAAAAAATTTGTTCCAGTGGATGCTCATCTTAGTTGACGTGGAACCAGTGATATGCACACGCCTAGGGATCACGTGTGACGAGTAGTTGTGGCCCGATCTTCTCGAAGGATCTGCGAACTTGATAACTATTGCTGTGTGACCTGACGAAGAGGCAGTGCACCGCGAGTTCTGCACAAGCGACGAACTACCGAGACAATCGCCCTTCCACACACCAACAAAGCCAGCCCACGCAATCACGCCGTATAGACGTGAGGGCACAAACTGGGTGAACCGCAGTTCGGCGTTCTACAACTCCCTCAGGAATCGAAAGAACAAGTTGTGCAAGCCTCTCAAGACTCACGAATGGTGGTTCTGCATAGAACACAAGTGTATGCACGAAATTTTGATAGCCAAAAGTCCCTCCCACGTCCTATTACAGTCCTATTTATAGTTTATTTGAGTGGTTTTCAGTTTGCACTAAGATATAATTGATAACTGCTAGTGGGAATGTAAAACAGCATGGCTGTTGGCTTCCTGAACTGGTTGGACTTCCTAGGCTTGTAGAGTGACGTGAACGGTAGTAGGTGCTGCCCTTCCATCTCCTAGAATCTGATTAAGAGATGACATTGACATCCTTCACATGCACTTGATCATAAATTGCAGCTATCAGCTTCTCTATCTTGATTGATGTAGATGCAGATTTTGCTTCATACTTGTTGCAGCCTTGCTCATCCATAAACTAAGTGGAATCTGAAATAGAAGTGGAAACACAATATAATAATTCAAGATGGAAATTCTAACGTATATTTAGGGATAGCTTTCACCTTTGCAGCCCTGAATTTGTGCACTTGAAGAATTCATTAGAACAACACTTGTGGACTGAAATTATCATCGTCCCATGCACTTTCACATGCTCCATCATTCCTAAGAATAATAAAGCAACAATCTAAATGCATCGATGTATCTTTAACATTGTTTGAAATGAAGGAAAGGTTAGAGTTCACCTGAGCATTTATTTCCTTCTCCAGTTGTTTTGCCCGTTGCCTTGTGATAGGTCCAACAATGTCAGTAGCATTCTGTTCAGCTATGGGGGAAGTGTCAATGAAGGGGATGTCCTCATCAACCAGAGCACGGTCGTCACCACGTTTGTAGTCAGTGGTAATCTCATCGTACGTTCGATGCACGGCTTTCGAGAAGCGCACCAGAAGTGTGCAAAAAATTTTTGTTGCACTTGATGCTCATCATAGGTGACGTGGAACAAGTGCACGGTCGTTACTACGTTTGGAGTCAGTGGTAATCTCGTCACACGTTCGATGCACGGCTTCCAGGAAGCGCATTAGAAGGGCGCAAAAATTTTGTTGCACCGGATGCTCATCTTAGGAGATGAGGAACAAGTGCACGGTCGTTACCACGTTTGGAGTCAGTGGTAATCTCATCACACGTTCGATGCACGGCTTTCGGGAAGCGCATTAGAAGTGTGCAAAAAAATTTTGTTGCACCGGATGCTCATCTTTGGTGACGTGGAACAAGTACACGGTCGTTACCACATTTGGAGTCAGCGGTAATCTCGTCACACGTTCGATGCATGGCTTTCGGGAAGCGCGCCAAAACTGTGCAAAAAAATTTGTTCCAGTGGATGCTCATCCTAGTTGACGTGGAAAAAGTGCACGGTCGTTACCACGTTTGGAGTCAGTGGTAATCTCGTCACACGGTCGATGCATGGCTTTCGGAAAGTGCGCCAGAAGTGTGCAAAAAAAATTTGTTCCACCGGATGCTCATCTTAGGTAACGTGGAAAAAGTGCACGGTCGTTACCACGTTTGGAGTCAGTGATAATCTCATCACACGTTCGATGCACGGCTTTCGGGAAGCGCATTAGAAGTGTGCAAAAAAATTTTGTTGCACCGGATGCTCATCTTTGGTGGCGTGGAACAAGTGCACGGTCGTTACCACATTTGGAGTCAGTGGTAATCTCGTCACACGTTCGATGCATGGCTTTCGGGAAGCGCGCCAGAACTGTGCAAAAAAATTTGTTCCAGTGGATGCTCATCTTAGTTGACGTGGAACCAGAGCACGGTCGTCACCACGTTTGGAGTTAGTGGTAATCTCATCGTACGTTCGATGCACGGCTTTCGAGAAGCGCACCAGAAGTGTGCAAAAAATTTTTATTGCACCTGATGCTCATCATAGGTGATGTGGAACAAGTGCACGGTCGTTACCACGTTTGGAGTCAGTGGTAATCTCGTCACACGTTCGATGCACGGCTTCCAGGAAGCGCATTAGAAGTGTGCAAAAATTTTGGTTGCACCGATGCTCATCTTAGGAGATGAGGAACAAGTGCACGGTCGTTACCACGTTTGGAGTCAGTGGTAATCTCGTCGCACGGTCGATGCATGGCTATCGGAAAGTGCGCCAGAAGTGCGCAAAAAAAATTTGTTCCACCAGATGCTCATCTTAGGTAACGTGGAAAAAGTGCACGGTCGTTACCACGTTTGGAGTCAGTGGTAATCTCATCACACGTTCGATGCACGGCTTTCGGGAAGCGCATTAGAGAAGTGTGCAAAAAAATTTTGTTGCACCGGATGCTCATCTTTGGTGACGTGGAACAAGTGCACGGTCGTTACCACGTTTGGAATCAGTGGTAATCTCGTCACACGTTTGATGCGTGGCTTTCGGAAAGCGCACCAGAAGTGTGCAAAAAAATTTTGTTGCACCGGATGCTCATCTTAGGTGACGTGGAACATGTGACCGGTCATTACCACGTTTGGAGTCAGTGGTAATCTCGTCACGCGTTCGATGCATGGCTTTCGAAAAGTGCGCCAGAAGTGTGCAAAAAAAATTTGTTCCACCGGATGCTCATCTTAGGTAACGTGGAAAAAGTGCACGGTCGTTACCACGTTTGGAGTCAGTGGTAATCTCGTCACACGTTCGATGCACGGCTTTCGGGAAGCGCACTAGAAGTGTGCAAAAAATTTTTGTTGCACCGGATGCTCATCTTTGGTGACGTGGAACAAGTGCACGGTCGTTACCACATTTGGAGTCAGTGGTAATCTCGTCGCACGTTCGATGCACGGCTTTCGGGAACCGCTGATGAGAACATCACCAGCTCAGATATGATCAAGTTAACCACTTCTAAATCAAAGGTGAAGTTAATCCATGTTAGGTTTACATTCTATATATTTGATGAATTGTTGCTGCACCAGAAAGTGTCTTTGTTTTCATTTTCAGTAGTGATTACATGGATCAAGAGTAGAGTGGATCGCATCCGGGAAGGATGGATGGTTCATGAGGTTGATTGGGGACCAGGTCCAAGTATCCATAATGTCCTCCACCAAGCCACCACGTCACCTTTGGCACAGGGGAAAGAAAGAGTCCAAATCCAACACGTTTTGGAATTGGATTCGGACTGCAGAACAACTCCAGCTTGCACGGGCCACCACGACTTCATATAGACTCCGATTGGGATGTTCTAGTACTTCATGGAAAGCTTATAAAGTCTACTTTCATATGGATCCAGAATCATGTCCATATCTTCTCCGAGGCGGCCGGAATCATCGATTTAATACAGAGACCTTTTCCTGTCCAGGGTGCTGTGTCACCTGATTGTTGCCCGATGGGCCGTGTATCAAGTGGGGCCCAATAGGGGCGCGTCCTAGGGTTGTGGGACGACCTATACCAGGTCAAGGACGTCCTCTACCCTCTCATATACCCCCATAGCCGCCACAAACAGATTGGGTTTTGTTTTGTCGAGTTAGCGATTGCTGCCGCCTTTCAGCGCACGTGTTGGATCAACCGTCCGTCTGATTGTATTCAGAACCCCACTATCGTGTTGCTTCAGATTTAAACCTTCATAATTATTTGGCAATTCAGTGCTTGTTTATCTTGTTCTTGCTAGTTCTTCGATTGCTTGCAGGACGAGTGCCCTAGTGGCCGGGTGTCGCGCTCCACAAGATCGCGAGCAACCATTGGAGGTGGTGTATCGGTTGCTAAGGCGCAGTCTTGGAAGGCTGTAGTCGAGCCGTGAACGTCATCTCCATTCACCAATCAAGTTATCCCACGACTCTCATCGAAAGATCGGGCAACAACCCTAACGGGTTCACATCAGTTGGTAATCAGAGCAAGGTTTATCGGTGAGAGATTTCCAATTCTTCGCTGTTTTGATTAAATTCCTATAGTCCAGAAAAAGCCAAAAAATATTAGTAGATTAGTTTACTTGCAATCCTATAAACTTTTTGAGCCTTTACTAGTACTACTTAGTTAGGGCTTGTTGAGTTTTCAGTTGCATCGGTTTGTGTCGAGTTGCTGGTCTTAGCGTATAATCCTTTAGAGTTTTGAGTTCTATCACGTTTTGATCACCACGAGATCCAGCATCATCATATACATCAGTGCGGCATTTTTGTCATCACGGATCCATCTTATGTCCGATTCATGTGTTTAAATACAATCTGGAAACCTTATCTTGTTACCTTTCCCACGGATCTAGCCTTGTCCAGAAATTCCTTTTGAGCGATCCGCAATTGTCCCGGAGATTAGCGATCTGTAATCTGTGCAATACACATTCTGTGTTGATTTGTCCTGATATTCTGCAAAAAAAGGGTGAAAAAAAGTAAGAAAAAAAGAGAAGTGAAAGATATACAAAGAAAAAAAAGAGAAGAGAAAAAAAAAGAGAAGAGAAAAAAAGAGAAGAGAAAAAAACGAGGAAAAAAAACCAAGAGAAAGAAAAAAAAAACATTTAGGCTGAATTCGGTGTTTTCATTGGTGCTGTGTTAGCTGCTCTTTGTCAGTGACTACCTTTGTGCCTAGGCTCACGTCTCTAGCATGGTTTAGCCTAGGACCAGCACAGTACCGCCGTTGAACGATTATTCAACTTGCTTTTATAACTAACGTGGTGCTAGTCATTCCTTGTTTCAGCCCACCTATAGCTCCACATATCCGACTACAGCTTGGCAGGTCTTGTTGCTGTGGCACCGATACACTATCACCGGAGGTTGCTGTCTTGTTGGTGGCCGTCCCCTCCTGTTTTTCTTGGTAAGAACTTGTAAGAGCTTGTTGAACAAGTTGAGTTTGAGAGAATTATACCTGACACATCCTAGTAGTTGACCGGAGAAAACATATTATCTTGTGTTTCTTGTTTTCTACTAATCATGGCAGGTGATACAAAGGTTTTTGAGCAGTTGAAGCTAGACCCTCACATTCAAGATATCATTCAGCACTTACCATTATATGCTGGTATGTTTGATCCTCACGCTTACATTGATTGGGAGCTTAAGGTAGATGCAGAATTTGATAATTATGACTTGTCTAAACATCAAATGATTTTTGCTGCTTCTAGTGCTTTAACAAAATATGCTTTGACTACATGGAAACATATTTGCAGGCACAACAAAGTTCCACAAACTTGGACAGATTTTAAAATGCTTTTTCGAGATGAATATGTTCCTAAGTATTATGCTGATTGTTTGCTTGTAAAATTAGACAACTTGAATCAAGGTAGTAGGACTGTCAACGAATACTATCATACTTTTAAGATTTGTGTCATGTTTGGTGGATTAGATGAATGCAAGGAAGATGTTATGAGTAGGTTCATGAAAGGGCTCAATTCTGAAATTCAAACCTTATTAATTAGCAAATCATACAACAATATTGGTTCATTGTTTTGGCTTGCTCTTAGTGCTGAAAAAGGATATTCTTTTATCTACGAGTACTTGCATGAATGATGTGAACCATAACGTTGAAATTTTGTACAATTTGCATGCTGATCAAGAGCAACAAATAGTGGAACCTGCTGCTGATTTATGTTTGTCAAAACATGAATTACTAGTTGTTCCTTGTGATAAAGAGGACTTGTGTGATGATCATTCTTTTACTCATATGCCACAAGTAGTGAATAAGTGTGATACTTTTGGTTTGGAACCATACAAGTGTGCAAAAGAAAAGCTTTTTCATCCTATTACTTGTGCACAAGATGAACTGAATTTGTTGTCTTCTTTAAATACTCTAGTTTATATTGAATTTGATATTCTTTGTGATCTAAACTGTTTAGAGGAGAAGCTTTTTGCATATTCTAAATTGTCATTCTTGTTGAATCATACATATCACTTTATTGGCAAGTATAATTGCAAAGGAGAGTATTTGGTGCATAAAATTTATATTTGCTCTAATCTGAAATATCCTTTTGGCCTACAATATCATGATCAAATAGGGGCTGCACTAACACTAACAATGTCTTGCAAAGTCCTTCTAGTTTTTCCCTTAAGCAACAGGGTCAACCCAAAGAAGGGGAGAATTGCTGGTTGTCGCTTTGCAGCATACTAGTCACTCCGAGTTCCAACATCAAGGCAAGCACCTTTAGATGCCACCGGAGCAAGTCGAGGACGCCTTGCAGCCAAGAAAGGGAGAATGATGAGAACATCACCAGCTCAGATATGATCAAGTTAACCACTTCTAAATCAAAGGTGAAGTTAATCCATGTTAGGTTTACATTCTATATATTTGATGAATTGTTGCTGCACCAGAAAGTGTCTTTGTTTTCATTTTCAGTAGTGATTACATGGATCAAGAGTAGAGTGGATCGCATCCGGGAAGGATGGATGGTTCATGAGGTTGATTGGGGACCAGGTCCAAGTATCCATAATGTCCTCCACCAAGCCACCACGTCACCTTTGGCACAGGGAAAGAAAGAGTCCAAATCCAACACGTTTTGGAATTGGATTCGGACTGCAGAACAACTCCAGCTTGCACGGGCCACCACGACTTCATATAGACTCCGATTGGGATGTTCTAGTACTTCATGGAAAGCTTATAAAGTCTACTTTCATATGGATCCAGAATCATGTCCATATCTTCTCCGAGGCGGCCGGAATCATCGATTTAATACAGAGACCTTTTCCTGTCCAGGGTGCTGTGTCACCTGATTGTTGCCCGATGGGCCGTGTATCAAGTGGGGCCCAATAGGGGCGCGTCCTAGGGTTGTGGGACGACCTATACCAGGTCAAGGACGTCCTCTACCCTCATATATACCCCCATAGCCGCCACAAACAGATTGGGTTTTGTTTTGTCGAGTTAGCGATTGCTGCCGCCTTTCAACAAGACGTGTTGGATCAACCGTCCGTCTGATTGTATTCAGAACCCCACTATCGTGTTGCTTCAGATTTAAACCTTCATAATTATTTGGCAATTCAGTGCTTGTTTATCTTGTTCTTGCTAGTTCTTCGATTGCTTGCAGGGGCGAGTGCCCTAGTGGCCGGGTGTCGCTCCACAAGATCGCGAGCAACCATTGGAGGTGGTGTATCGGTTGCTAAGGCGCAGTCTTGGAAGGCTGTAGTCGAGCCGTGAACGTCATCTCCATTCACCAATCAAGTTATCCCACGACTCTCATCGAAAGATCGGGCAACAACCCTAACGGGTTCACATCAACCGCAGCACAGGAGTGCAAAAAAATTGAACAAGTGCACGGTTGTTACTATGTTTGGAGTCAGTGGTAGTCTCGTCACACGTTCGATGCATGGCTTTCGGGAAGCGCTCGTAACTGTGCAAAAAAATTTGTTCCAGTGGATGCTCATCTTAGTTGACGTGGAACCAGAGCACGGTCGTCACCACGTTTGGAGTCAGTGGTAATCTCATGGTACGTTCGATGCACGGCTTTCGAGAAGCGCACCAGAAGTGTGCAAAAAATTTTTGTTGCACTTGATGCTCATCATAGGTGACGTGGAACAAGTGCACGGTCGTTACCACGTTTGGAATCAGTGGTAATCTCGTCACACGTTCGATGCACGGCTTCCAAGAAGCGCATTAGAAGTGTGCAAAAAAAATTTGTTCCACCGGATGCTCATCTTAGGTAACGTGGAAAAAGTGCACGGTCGTTACCACGTTTGGAGTCAGTGGTAACCTCATCACACGTTCGATGCATGGCTTTCGGGAAGCGCGCCAGAACTGTGCAAAAAAATTTGTTCCAGTGGATGCTCATCTTAGTTGACGTGGAAAAAGTGCACGGTCGTTACCACGTTTGGAGTCAGTGGTAATCTCGTCACACGGTCGATGCATGGCTTTCGGAAAGTGCGCCAGAAGTGTGCAAAAAAAATTTGTTCCACCGAATGCTCATCTTAGGTAACGTGGAAAAAGTGCACGGTCGTTACCACGTTTGGAGTCAGTGGTAATCTCGTCACACGTTCGATGCACGGCTTTCGGGAAGCGCATTAGAAGTGTGCAAAAAAAATTTGTTGCACCGGATGCTCATCTTTGGTGACGTGGAACAAGTGCACGGTCGTTACCACATTTGGAGTCAGTGGTAATCTCGTCACACGTTCGATGCATGGCTTTCGGGAAGCGCGCCGAACTGTGTGCAAAAAAATTTGTTCCAAAAAATGCTCATCTTAGTTGACGTGGAACCGAGCACGGTCGTCACCACGTTTGGAGTCGGTGGTAATCACATCGTACGTTCGATGCACGGCTTTCGAGAAGCGCACCAGAAGTGTGCAAAAAATTTTTATTGCACCTGATGCTCATCATAGGTGATGTGGAACAAGTGCACGGTCGTTACCACGTTTGGAGTCGGTGGTAATCTCGTCACACGCTCGATGCACGGCTTCCGTGAAGCGCATTAGAAGTGTGCAAAAAATTTTGTTGCACCGGATGCTCATCTTAGGAGATGAGGAACAAGTGCACGGTCGTTACCACGTTTGGAGTCGGTGGTAATCTCGCCGCACGGTCGATGCATGGCTTTCGAAAGTGCGCCAGAAGTGTGCAAAAAAAATTTGTTCCACCGGATGCTCATCTTAGGTAACGTGGAAAAAGTGCACGGTCGTTACCACGTTTGGAGTCAGTGGTAATCTCATCACACGTTCGATGCACGGCTTTCGGGAAGCACATTAGAGAAGTGTGCAAAAAAATTTTTTTGCACCGGATGCTCATCTTTGGTGACGTGGAACAAGTGCACGGTCGTTACCACGTTTGGAATCAGTGGTAATCTCGTCACACGTTCGATGCACGGCTTCCAGGAAGCGCATTAGAAGTGTGCAAAAAAAATTTGTTCCACCGGATGCTCATCTTAGGTAATGTGGAAAAAGTGCACGGTCGTTACCACGTTTGGAGTCAGTGGTAATCTCATCACACGTTCGATGCACGGCTTTCGGGAAGCGCATTAGAGAAGTGTGCAAAAATTTTTTGTTGCACCGAATGCTCATCTTTGGTGACGTGGAACAAGTGCACGGTCGTTACCACGTTTGGAGTCAGTGGTAATCTCGTCACACGTTTGATGCGTGGCTTTCGAAAGCGCACCAGAAGTGCGCAAAAAAATTTTGTTGCACCGGAAGCTCATCTTAGGTGACGTGGAACATGTGACCGGTCATTACCACGTTTGGAGTCAGTGGTAATCTCGTCACGCGTTCGATGCATGGCTTTCGAAAAGTGCGCCAGAAGTGTGCAAAAAATTTTTGTTGCACCAGATGCTCATCTTTGGTGACGTGGAAAAAGTGCACGGTCGTTACCACGTTTGGAGTCAGTGGTAATCTCATGACACGTTCGATGCACGGCTTTCGGGAAGCGCATTAGAAGTGTGCAAAAAAATTTTGGTGCACCGGATGCTCATCTTTGGTGATGTGGAACAAGTACACGGTCGTTACCACATTTGGAGTCAGTGGTAATCTCGTCACACGCTCGATGCATGGCTTTCGAAGCGCCGTAGAACTGTGCAAAAAAATTTGTTCCAGTGGATGCTCATCTTAGTTGACGTGGAAAAAGTGCACGGTCGTTACCACGTTTGGAGTCAGTGGTAATCTCGTCACACGGTCGATGCATGGCTTTCGGAAAGTGCGCCAGAACTGTGCAAAAAACATTTGTTCCACCGGATGCTCATCTTAGGTAACGTGGAAAAAGTGCACGATCGTTACCACGTTTGGAGTCAGTGGTAATCTCGTCACACGTTCGATGCACGGCTTTCGGGAAGCGCACTAGAAGTGTGCAAAAATTTTTGTTGCACCGATGCTCATCTTTGGTGACGTGGAACAAGTGCACGGTCGTTACCACGTTTGGAGTCAGTGGTAATCTCATCACACGTTCGATGCACGGCTTTCGGGAAGCGCATTAGAAGTGTGCAAAAAATTTTGTTGCACCGGATGCTCATCTTTGGTGACGTGGAACAAGTGCACGGTCGTTACGACATTTGGAGTCAGTGGTAATCTCGTCACACGTTCGATGCATGGCTTTCGGGAAGCGCGCCAGAACTGTGCAAAAAAATTTGTTCCAGTGGATGCTCATCTTAGTTGACGTGGAACCAGAGCACGGTCGTCACCACGTTTGGAGTCAGTGGTAATCTCATCGTACGTTCGATGCACGGCTTTCGAGAAGCGCACCAGAAGTGTGCAAAAAATTTTTATTGCACCTGATGCTCATCATAGGTGATGTGGAACAAGTGCACGGTCGTTACCACGTTTGGAGTCAGTGGTAATCTCGTCACACGTTCGATGCACGGCTTCCAGGAAGCGCATTAGAAGTGTGCAAAAATTTTGTTGCACCGGATGCTCATCTTAGGAGATGAGGAACAAGTGCACGGTCGTTACCACGTTTGGAGTCAGTGGTAATCTCGTCGCACGGTCGATGCATGGCTTTCGGAAAGTGCGCCAGAAGTGTGCAAAAAAATATTTGTTCCACCGGATGCTCATCTTAGGTAACGTGGAAAAAGTGCACGGTCGTTACCACGTTTGGAGTCAGTGGTAATCTCATCACACGTTCGATGCACGGCTTTCGGGAAGCGCATTAGAGAAGTGTGCAAAAAAATTTTGTTGCACCGGATGCTCATCTTTGGTGACGTGGAACAACTGCACGGTCGTTACCACGTTTGGAGTCAGTGGTAATCTCGTCACACGTTTGATGCGTGGCTTTCGGAAAGCGCACCAGAAGTGTGCAAAAAAATTTTGTTGCACCGGATGCTCATCTTAGGTGACGTGGAACATGTGACCGGTCATTACCACGTTTGGAGTCAGTGGTAATCCCGTCACGCTGCTCGATGCATGGCTTTCAAAAAGTGCGCCCAAGTGTGCAAAAAAAAATTTGTTCCACCGGATGCTCATCTTAGGTAACGTGGAAAAAGTGCACGGTCGTTACCACGTTTGGAGTCGATGGTAATCTCGTCACACGCTCGATGCACGGCTTTTTCGAAGCGCACTAGAAGTGTGCAAAAAATTTTTGTTGCACCGGATGCTCATCTTTGGTGACGTGGAACAAGTGCACGGTCGTTACCACATTTGGAGTCAGTGGTAATCTCGTCACACGGTCGATGCATGGCTTTCGGAAAGTGCGCCAGAACTGTGCAAAAAACATTTGTTCCACCGGATGCTCATCTTAGGTAACGTGGAAAAAGTGCACGATCGTTACCACGTTTGGAGTCAGTGGTAATCTCGTCACACGTTCGATGCACGGCTTTCGGGAAGCGCACTAGAAGTGTGCAAAAAATTTTTGTTGCACCGGATGCTCATCTTTGGTGACGTGGAACAAGTGCACGGTCGTTACCACGTTTGGAGTCAGTGGTAATCTCATCACACGTTCGATGCACGGCTTTCGGGAAGCGCATTAGAAGTGTGCAAAAAAATTTTGTTGCACCGGATGCTCATCTTTGGTGACGTGGAACAAGTGCACGGTCGTTACGACATTTGGAGTCAGTGGTAATCTCGTCACACGTTCGATGCATGGCTTTCGGGAAGCGCGCCAGAACTGTGCAAAAAAATTTGTTCCAGTGGATGCTCATCTTAGTTGACGTGGAACCAGAGCACGGTCGTCACCACGTTTGGAGTCAGTGGTAATCTCATCGTACGTTCGATGCACGGCTTTCGAGAAGCGCACCAGAAGTGTGCAAAAAATTTTTATTGCACCTGATGCTCATCATAGGTGATGTGGAACAAGTGCACGGTCGTTACCACGTTTGGAGTCAGTGGTAATCTCGTCACACGCTTCGATGCACGGCTTCCGTGAAGCGCATTAGAAGTGTGCAAAAATTTTGTTGCACCGGATGCTCATCTTAGGAGATGAGGAACAAATGCACGGTCGTTACCACGTTTGGAGTCAGTGGTAATCTCGTCGCACGGTCGATGCATGGCTTTCGGAAAGTGCGCCAGAAGTGTGCAAAAAATATTTGTTCCACCGGATGCTCATCTTAGGTAACGTGGAAAAAGTGCACGGTCGTTACCACGTTTGGAGTCAGTGGTAATCTCATCACACGTTCGATGCACGGCTTTCGGAAGCGCATTAGAGAAGTGTGCAAAAAAAAATTTGTTGCACCGGATGCTCATCTTTGGTGACGTGGAACAACTGCACGGTCGTTACCACGTTTGGAGTCAGTGGTAATCTCGTCACACGTTTGATGCGTGGCTTTCGGAAAGCGCACCAGAAGTGTGCAAAAAAATTTTGTTGCACCGGATGCTCATCTTAGGTGACGTGGAACATGTGACCGGTCATTACCACGTTTGGAGTCAGTGGTAATCTCGTCACGCGTTCGATGCATGGCTTTCAAAAAGTGCGCCAGAAGTGTGCAAAAAAAATTTGTTCCACCGGATGCTCATCTTAGGTAACGTGGAAAAAGTGCACGGTCGTTACCACGTTTGGAGTCAGTGGTAATCTCGTCACACGTTCGATGCACGGCTTTCGGGAAGCGCACTAGAAGTGTGCAAAAAATTTTTGTTGCACCGGATGCTCATCGTTGGTGACGTGGAACAAGTGCACGGTCGTTACCACATTTGGAGTCAGTGGTAATCTCATCACACGTTCGATGCACGGCTTTCGGGAAGCGCATTAGAAGTGTGCAAAAAAATTTTGTTGCACCGGATGCTCATCTTTGGTGACGTGGAACAAGTGCACGGTCGTTACCACATTTGGAGTCTGTGGTAATCTCGTCACACGTTCGATGCATGGCTTTCGGGAAGCGCGCGAGAACTGTGTAAAAAAATTTGTTCCAGTGGATGCTCATCTTAGTTGACGTGGAACCAGAGCACGGTCGTCACCACGTTTGGAGTCAGGGGTAATCTCATCGTACGTTCGATGCACGGCTTTCGAGAAGCGCACGTAAGTGTGCAAAAAATTTTTATTGCACCTGATGCTCATCATAGGTGATGTGGAACAAGTGCACGGTCGTTACCACGTTTGGAGTCAGTGGTAATCTCGTCACACGTTCGATGCACGGCTTCCAGGAAGCGCATTAGAAGTGTGCAAAAATTTTGTTGCACCGGATGCTCATCTTAGGAGATGAGGAACAAGTGCACGGTCGTTACCACGTTTGGAGTCAGTGGTAATCTCGTCGCACGGTCGATGCATGGTTTTCGGAAAGTGCGCCAGAAGTGTGCAAAAAATATTTGTTCCACCGGATGCTCATCTTAGGTAACGTGGAAAAAGTGCACGGTCGTTACCACGCTTGGAGTCGGTGGTAATCTCATCACACGCTCGATGCACGGCTTTCGAAGCGCATTAGAGAAGTGTGCAAAAAATTTTGTTGCACCGATGCTCATCTTTGGTGACGTGGAACAACTGCACGGTCGTTACCACGTTTGGAGTCAGTGGTAATCTCGTCACACGTTTGATGCGTGGCTTTCGGAAAGCGCACCAGAAGTGTGCAAAAAAATTTTGTTGCACCGGATGCTCATCTTAGGTGACGTGGAACATGTGACCGGTCATTACCACGTTTGGAGTCAGTGGTAATCTCGTCACGCGTTCGATGCATGGCTTTCAAAAAGTGCGCCAGAAGTGTGCAAAAAAAATTTGTTCCACCGGATGCTCATCTTAGGTAACGTGGAAAAAGTGCACGGTCGTTACCACGCTTTTGGAGTCGGGCAGTAATCTCGTCACACGCTCGATGCACGGCTTTTCGGGAAGCGCACTAGAAGTGTGCAAAAAAAATTTTGTTGCACCGGATGCTCATCTTTGGTGACGTGGAACAAGTGCACGGTCGTTACCACATTTGGAGTCGGTGGTAATCTCGTCACACGCACGCCGATGCATGGCTTTCGGAAAGTGCGCCAGAACTGTGCAAAAAACATTTGTTCCACCGGATGCTCATCTTAGGTAACGTGGAAAAAGTGCACGATCGTTACCACGTTTGGAGTCGGTGGTAATCTCGTCACACGCGCTCGATGCACGGCTTTCGAAGCGCACTAGAAGTGTGCAAAAAAATTTTTGTTGCACCGGATGCTCATCTTTGGTGACGTGGAACAAGTGCACGGTCGTTACCACGTTTGGAGTCGGGTAATCTCATCACACGCTCGATGCACGGCTTTCGGGAAGCGCATTAGAAGTGTGCAAAAAAAAATTTTGTTGCACCGGATGCTCATCTTTGGTGACGTGGAACAAGTGCACGGGCGTTACGACATTTGGAGTCGGGCGGTAATCTCGCCACACGCTCGATGCATGGCTTTCGAAGCGCCGCCAAACTGTGCAAAAAAATTTGTTCCAAAGGATGCTCATCTTAGTTGACGTGGAACCAGAGCACGGTCGTCACCACGCTTGGAGTCGGTGGTAATCTCATCGCACGCTCGATGCACGGCTTTCGAGAAGCGCACCGAAGTGTGCAAAAAATTTTATTGCACCCGATGCTCATCATAGGTGATGTGGAACAAGTGCACGGTCGTTACCACGTTTGGAGTCAGTGGTAATCTCGTCACACGTTCGATGCACGGCTTCCAGGAAGCGCATTAGAAGTGTGCAAAAATTTTGTTGCACCGGATGCTCATCTTAGGAGATGAGGAACAAATGCACGGTCGTTACCACGTTTGGAGTCGGTGGTAATCTCGTCGCACGGTCGATGCATGGCTTTCGGAAAGTGCGCCCCGGTGTGCAAAAAATATTTGTTCCAATCGATGCTCATCTTAGGTAACGTGGAAAAAGTGCACGGTCGTTACCACGCTTGGAGTCGCGTGGTAATCTCATCACACGCTCGATGCACGGCTTTCGGAAGCGCATTAGAGAAGTGTGCAAAAAAATTTTGTTGCACCGGATGCTCATCTTTGGTGACGTGGAACAACTGCACGGTCGTTACCACGTTTGGAGTCGCGGTAATCTCGTCACACGCTTGATGCGTGGCTTTCGGAAGCGCACCAGAAGTGTGCAAAAAAATTTTGTTGCACCGGATGCTCATCTTAGGTGACGTGGAACATGTTACCGGTCATTACCACGTTTGGAGTCAGTGGTAATCTCGTCACGCGTTCGATGCATGGCTTTCAAAAAGTGCGCCAGAAGTGTGCAAAAAAATTTGTTCCACCGGATGCTCATCTTAGGTAACGTGGAAAAAGTGCACGGTCGTTACCACGCTTTGGAGTCGTGGTAATCTCGTCACACGCTCGATGCACGGCTTTCGAAGCGCACTAGAAGTGTGCAAAAAATTTTTGTTGCACCGGATGCTCATCGTTGGTGACGTGGAACAAGTGCACGGTCGTTACCACATTTGGAGTCAGTGGTAATCTCATCACACGCTCGATGCACGGCTTTCGGAAGCGCATTAGAAGTGTGCAAAAAATTTTGTTGCACCGGATGCTCATCTTTGGTGACGTGGAACAAGTGCACGGTCGTTACCACATTTGGAGTCTGTGGTAATCTCGTCACACGTTCGATGCATGGCTTTCGGGAGGCGCGCGAGAACTGTGTAAAAAAATTTGTTCCAGTGGATGCTCATCTTAGTTGACGTGGAACCAGAGCACGGTCGTCACCACGTTTGGAGTCGGGGTAATCTCATCGCACGCTCGATGCACGGCTTTCGAGAAGCGCACCGTAAACTGTGCAAAAAATTTTTATTGCACCTGATGCTCATCATAGGTGATGTGAAACAAGTGCACGGTCGTTACCACGTTTGGAGTCAGTGGTAATCTCGTCACACGTTCGATGCACGGCTTCCAGGAAGCGCATTAGAAGTGTGCAAAAATTTTGTTGCACCGGATGCTCATCTTAGGAGATGAGGAACAAGTGCACGGTCGTTACCACGTTTGGAGTCAGTGGTAATCTCGTCGCACGGTCGATGCGTGGCTTTCGGAAAGTGCGCCAGAAGTGTGCAAAAAAAATTTGTTCCACCGGATGCTCATCTTAGGTAACGTGGAAAAAGTGCACGGTCGTTACCACGTTTGGAGTCGGTGGTAATCTCATCACACGCTCGATGCACAGCTTTCGAAGAAGCGCATTAGAGAAGTGTGCAAAAAAATTTGTTGCACCGGATGCTCATCTTTGGTGACGTGGAACAAGTGCACGGTCGTTACCACGTTTGGAGTCGTGGTAATCTCGTCACACGCTTGATGCGTGGCTTTCGGAAAGCGCACCGAAGTGTGCAAAAAATTTTGTTGCACCGATGCTCATATTAGGTGACGTGGAACATGTGACCGGTCATTACCACGTTTGGAGTCAGTGGTAATCTCGTCGCACGGCCGATGCATGGCTTTCAAAAAGTGCGCCAGAAGTGTGCAAAAAAATTTGTTCCACCGGATGCTCATCTTAGGTAACGTGGAAAAAGTGCACGGTCGTTACCACGTTTGGAGTCAGTGGTAATCTCGTCACACGTTCGATGCACGGCTTTCGAAAGCGCACTAGAAGTGTGCAAAAAATTTTGTTGCACCGGATGCTCATCTTTGGTGACGTGGAACAAGTGCACGGTCGTTACCACGTTTGGAGTCAGTGGTAATCTCATCACACGTTCGATGCACGGCTTTCGGGAAGCGCATTAGAGAAGTGTGCAAAAAAATTTTGTTGCACCGGATGCTCATCTTTGGTGACATGGAACAAGTGCACGGTCGTTACCACGTTTGGAGTCAGTGGTAATCTCGTCACACGTTTGATGCGTGGCTTTCGGAAAGCGCACCAGAAGTGTGCAAAAAAATTTTGTTGCACCGGATGATCATCTTAGGTGACGTGGAACATGTGACCGGTAATTACCACATTTGGAGTCAGTGGTAATCTCGTCACACGTTCGATGCACGGCCTCCAGGAAGCGCATTAGAAGTGTGCAAAAAAAATTTGTTCCACCGGATGCTCATCTTAGGTAACGTGGAAAAAGTGCACGGTCGTTACCACGTTTGGAGTCAGTGGTAATCTCATCACACGTTCGATGCACGGGTTTCGGGAAGCGCATTAGAGAAGTGTGCAAAAAATTTTGTTGCACCGGATGCTCATCTTTGGTGACGTGGAACAAGTGCACGGTCGTTACCACGCTTGGAGTCGGTGGTAATCTCGTCACACGCTCGATGCATGGCTTTCGGAAGCCGCGCCAGAACTGTGCAAAAAAATTTGTTCCAAAGGGATGCTCATCTTAGTTGACGTGGAAAAAGTGCACGGTCGTTACCACGTTTGGAGTCGTGGTAATCTCGTCACGCTGCTCGATGCATGGCTTTCGAAAAGTGCGCCCGAAGTGTGCAAAAAAATTTGTTCCACCGGATGCTCATCTTAGGTAACGTGGAAAAAGTGCACGGTCGTTACCACGTTTGGAGTCAGTGGTAATCTCGTCACACGTTCGATGCACGGCTTTCGGGAAGTGCACTAGAAGTGTGCAAAAAATTTTGTTGCACCGGATGCTCATCTTTGGTGACGTGGAACAAGTGCACGGTCGTTACCACATTTGGAGTCGGTGGTAATCTCGCCGCACGCTCGATGCACGGCTTTCGGGAACCGCACCACGAGAGTGCAAAAAAATTGAACAAGTGCACGGTTGTTACTATGTTTGGAGTCGGTGGTAGTCTCGTCACACGCTCGATGCATGGCTTTCGGAAGCGCCCGTAACGTGTGCAAAAAAATTGTTCCAGTGGATGCTCATCTTAGTTCACGTGGAACCGTGAGCACGGTCGTCACCACGTTTGGAGCCGCGGTAATCTCATCGCACGCTCGATGCACGGCTTTCGAGAAGCGCACCAGAAGTGTGCAAAAATTTTTTTGTTGCACTTGATGCTCATCATAGGTGACGTGGAACAAGTGCACGGTCGTTACCACGTTTGGAATCGCAGGTAATCTCGTCACACGCTCGATGCACGGCTTCCGTGAAGCGCATTAGAAGTGTGCAAAAAATTTGTTCCACCGGATGCTCATCTTAGGTAACGTGGAAAAAGTGCACGGTCGTTACCACGTTTGGAGTCGAGTGGTAATCTCATCACACGCTCGATGCACGGCTTTCGGAAGCGCATTAGAGAAGTGTGCAAAAAAATTTTGTTGCACCGGATGCTCATCTTTGGTGACGTGGAACAAGTGCACGGTCGTTACCACGTTTGGAGTCGGGTAATCTCGTCACACGCTCGATGCATGGCTTTCGGGAAGCGCGCTAGAACTGTGCAAAAAAATTTGTTCCAGTGGATGCTCATCTTAGTTGACGTGGAAAAAGTGCACGGTCGTTACCACGTTTGGAGTCAGTGGTAATCTCGTCACGCGTTCGATGCATGGCTTTCGAAAAGTGCGCCAGAAGTGTGCAAAAAAAATTTGTTCCACCGGATGCTCATCTTAGGTAACGTGGAAAAAGTGCACGGTCGTTACCACGTTTGGAGTCAGTGGTAATCTCGTCACACGTTCGATGCACGGCTTTCGGGAAGCGCACTAGAAGTGTGCAAAAAATTTTTGTTGCACCGGATGCTCATCTTTGGTGACGTGGAACAAGTGCACGGTCGTTACCACATTTGGAGTCGGTGGTAATCTCATCACACGCTCGATGCACGGCTTTCGGGGAACCGCATTAGAAGTGTGCAAAAAATTTTGTTGCAAGGATGCTCATCTTTGGTGACGTGGAACAAGTGCACGGTCGTTACCACATTTGGAGTCGGTGGTAATCTCGTCACACGCTCGATGCATGGCTTTCGGAAGCGCCCGAGAACTGTGCAAAAAAATTTGTTCCAAAGGATGCTCATCTTAGTTGACGTGGAACCGCAGCACGGTCGTCACCACGCTTGGAGTCGGGGGGTAATCTCATCGCACGCTCGATGCACGGCTTTCGAGAAGCGCACTAGAAGTGTGCAAAAAAATTTTTATTGCACCTGATGCTCATCATAGGTGATGTGAAACAAGTGCACGGTCGTTACCACGTTTGGAGTCGTGGTAATCTCGTCACACACGCTCGATGCACGGCTTCCGAAAGCGCATTAGAAGTGTGCAAAAAATTTTGTTCCACCGGATGCTCATCTTAGGAGATGAGGAACAAGTGCACGGTCGTTACCACGCTTTGGAGTCGGTGGTAATCTCATCACACGGTCGATGCATGGCTTTCGGAAAGTGCGCCCGTGAAGTGTGCAAAAAAATTTGTTCCACCGGATGCTCATCTTAGGTAACGTGGAAAAAGTGCACGGTCGTTACCACGTTTGGAGTCGCGGGTAATCTCATCACACGCTCGATGCACGGCTTTCGGGAAGCGCATTAGAGAAGTGTGCAAAAAAATTTTGTTGCACCGGATGCTCATCTTTGGTGACGTGGAACAACTGCACGGTCGTTACCACGTTTGGAGTCAGTGGTAATCTCGTCACACGTTTGATGCGTGGCTTTCGGAAAGCGCACCAGAAGTGTGCAAAAAAATTTTGTTGCACCGGATGCTCATATTAGGTGACGTGGAACATGTGACCGGTCATTACCACGTTTGGAGTCAGTGGTAATCTCGTCGCACGGTCGATGCATGGCTTTCAAAAAGTGCGCCAGAAGTGTGCAAAAAAAATTTGTTCCACCGGATGCTCATCTTAGGTAACGTGGAAAAAGTGCACGGTCGTTACCACGTTTGGAGTCAGTGGTAATCTCGTCACACGTTCGATGCACGGCTTTCGGGAAGCGCACTAGAAGTGTGCAAAAAATTTTTGTTGCACCGGATGCTCATCTTTGGTGACGTGGAACAAGTGCATGGTCGTTACCACGTTTGGAGTCAGTGGTAATCTCATCACACGTTCGATGCACGGCTTTCGGGAAGCGCATTAGAGAAGTGTGCAAAAAAATTTTGTTGCACCGGATGCTCATCTTTGGTGACATGGAACAAGTGCACGGTCGTTACCACGTTTGGAGTCGGTGGTAATCTCGTCACACACGCTCGATGCACGGCTTTCGGAAAGCGCACCGAAAGTGTGCAAAAAATTTTGTTGCACCGGATGATCATCTTAGGTGACGTGGAACATGTGACCGGTAATTACCACATTTGGAGTCAGTGGTAATCTCGTCACACGTTCGATGCACGGCCTCCAGGAAGCGCATTAGAAGTGTGCAAAAAAAATTTGTTCCACCGGATGCTCATCTTAGGTAACGTGGAAAAAGTGCACGGTCGTTACCACGCTTTGGAGTCGGTGGTAATCTCATCACACGCTCGATGCACGGGTTTCGGGAAGCGCATTAGAGAAGTGTGCAAAAAAAATTTTGTTGCACCGGATGCTCATCTTTGGTGACGTGGAACAAGTGCACGGTCGTTACCACGTTTGGAGTCGGTAATCTCGTCACACGCTCGATGCATGGCTTTCGAAGCGCGCCGTAACTGTGCAAAAAAATTTGTTCCAAAGGATGCTCATCTTAGTTGACGTGGAAAAAGTGCACGGTCGTTACCACGTTTGGAGTCGGTGGTAATCTCGCCACGCGGCTCGATGCATGGCTTTCGAAAAGTGCGCCAGAAGTGTGCAAAAAAAATTTGTTCCACCGGATGCTCATCTTAGGTAACGTGGAAAAAGTGCACGGTCGTTACCACGTTTGGAGTCAGTGGTAATCTCGTCACACGTTCGATGCACGGCTTTCGGGAAGTGCACTAAAAGTGTGCAAAAAATTTTTGTTGCACCGGATGCTCATCTTTGGTGACGTGGAACAAGTGCACGGTCGTTACCACATTTGGAGTCAGTGGTAATCTCGTCGCACGCTCGATGCACGGCTTTCGAACCGCACCACGAGTGCAAAAAAAAATTGAACAAGTGCACGGTTGTTACTATGTTTGGAGTCAGTGGTAGTCTCGTCACACGTTCGATGCATGGCTTTCGGGAAGCGCTCCAGAACTGTGCAAAAAAATTTGTTCCAGTGGATGCTCATCTTAGTTCACGTGGAACCAGAGCACGGTCGTCACCACGTTTGGAGTCAGTGGTAATCTCATCGTACGTTCGATGCACGGCTTTCGAGAAGCGCACCAGAAGTGTGCAAAAATTTTTGTTGCACTTGATGCTCATCATAGGTGACGTGCAACAAGTGCACGGTCGTTACCACGTTTGGAATCAGTGGTAATCTCGTCACACGTTCGATGCACGGCTTCCAGGAAGCGCATTAGAAGTGTGCAAAAAAAATTTGTTCCACCGGATGCTCATCTTAGGTAACGTGGAAAAAGTGCACGGTCGTTACCACGTTTGGAGTCGCGGGTAATCTCATCACACGCTTCGATGCACGGCTTTCGAAGCGCATTAGAGAAGTGTGCAAAAAATTTTGTTGCACCGGATGCTCATCTTTGGTGACGTGGAACAAGTGCACGGTCGTTACCACGTTTGGAGTCAGTGGTAATCTCGTCACACGTTCGATGCATGGCTTTCGGGAAGCGCGCCAGAACTGTGCAAAAAAATTTGTTCCAGTGGATGCTCATGTTAGTTGACGTGGAAAAAGTGCACGGTCGTTACCACGTTTGGAGTCGGTGGTAATCTCGTCACGCTGCTCGATGCATGGCTTTCGAAAAGTGCGCCGAAGTGTGCAAAAAATTTGTTCCACCGGATGCTCATCTTAGGTAACGTGGAAAAAGTGCACGGTCGTTACCACGTTTGGAGTCGGTGGTAATCTCGTCACACGCTCGATGCACGGCTTTCGGGAAGCGCACTAGAAGTGTGCAAAAAATTTTGTTGCACCGATGCTCATCTTTGGTGACGTGGAACAAGTGCACGGTCGTTACCACATTTGGAGTCGGTGGTAATCTCGTCGCACGCTTCGATGCACGGCTTTTCGGGAACCGCACCACGGGAGTGCAAAAAAAATTGAACAAGTGCATGGTTGTTACTATGTTTGAGTCGTTGGTAGTCTCGTCACATGTTCGATGCATGGCTTTCGAAGCGCCCGAACTGTGCAAAAAAATTTGTTCCAGTGGATGCTCATCTTAGTTCACGTGGAACCAGAGCACGGTCGTCACCACGTTTGGAGTCAGTGGTAATCTCATCGTACGTTCGATGCACGGCTTTCGAGAAGCGCACCAGAAGTGTGCAAAAAATTTTTGTTGCACTTGATGCTCATCATAGGTGACGTGGAACAAGTGCACGGTCGTTACCACGTTTGGAATCAGTGGTAATCTCGTCACACGTTCGATGCACGGCTTCCAGGAAGCGCATTAGAAGTGTGCAAAAAAAAATTTGTTCCACGGATGCTCATCTTAGGTAACGTGGAAAAAGTGCACGGTCGTTACCACGTTTGGAGTCGTTGGTAATCTCATCACACATTCGATGCACGGCTTTCGAAGCGCATTAGAGAAGTGTGCAAAAAATTTTGTTGCACCGATGCTCATCTTTGGTGACGTGGAACAAGTGCACGGTCGTTACCACGTTTGGAGTCGGTGGTAATCTCGTCACACGCTCGATGCATGGCTTTCGAAGCGCCGCCAAACTGTGCAAAAAAATTTGTTCCAGTGGATGCTCATGTTAGTTGACGTGGAAAAAGTGCACGGTCGTTACCACGTTTGGAGTCAGTGGTAATCTCGTCACGCGTTCGATGCATGGCTTTCGAAAAGTGCGCCAGAAGTGTGCAAAAAAAATTTGTTCCACCGGATG
Source organism: Chrysopogon serrulatus (assembly GCA_015844335.1). Taxonomy (NCBI): domain Eukaryota; kingdom Viridiplantae; phylum Streptophyta; class Magnoliopsida; order Poales; family Poaceae; genus Chrysopogon; species Chrysopogon serrulatus. The sequence continues at coordinate 10,462 of JADLZL010004975.1, read as the reverse complement.
CTCATCTTAGGTAACGTGGAAAAAGTGCACGGTCGTTACCACGTTTGGAGTCAGTGGTAATCTCGTCACACGTTCGATGCACGGCTTTCGGGAAGCGCACTAGAAGTGTGCAAAAAATTTTTGTTGCACCGGATGCTCATCTTTGGTGACGTGGAACAAGTGCACGGTCGTTACCACATTTGGAGTCAGTGGTAATCTCGTCGCACGTTCGATGCACGGCTTTCGGGAACCGCACCACAGGAGTGCAAAAAAATTGAACAAGTGCACGGTTGTTACTATGTTTGGAGTCAGTGGTAGTCTCGTCACATGTTCGATGCATGGCTTTCGGAAGCGCCCGTAACTGTGCAAAAAAAATTTGTTCCAGTGGATGCTCATCTTAGTTCACGTGGAACCAGAGCACGGTCGTCACCACGTTTGGAGTCAGTGGTAATCTCATCGTACGTTTCGATGCACGGCTTTCGAGAAGCGCACCAGAAGTGTGCAAAAATTTTTGTTGCACTTGATGCTCATCATAGGTGACGTGGAACAAGTGCACGGTCGTTACCACGTTTGGAATCGCGGTAATCTCGTCACACGCTTCGATGCACGGCTTCCGTGAAGCGCATTAGAAGTGTGCAAAAAAAATTTGTTCCACCGGATGCTCATCTTAGGTAACGTGGAAAAAGTGCACGGTCGTTACCACGTTTGGAGTCAGTGGTAATCTCATCACACATTCGATGCACGGCTTTCGGGAAGCGCATTAGAGAAGTGTGCAAAAAATTTTGTTGCACCGGATGCTCATCTTTGGTGACGTGGAACAAGTGCACGGTCGTTACCACGTTTGGAGTCGCTGGTAATCTCGTCCACACGCTCGATGCATGGCTTTCGGGAAGCGCGCCCGAGAACTGTGCAAAAAAAATTTGTTCCAAAGGATGCTCATGTTAGTTGACGTGGAAAAAGTGCACGGTCGTTACCACGTTTGGAGTCGGTGGTAATCTCGCCACGCTGCTCGATGCATGGCTTTCGGAAAGTGCGCCGTAAGTGTGCAAAAAAATTTGTTCCACCGGATGCTCATCTTAGGTAACATGGAAAAAGTGCACGGTCGTTACCACGTTTGGAGTCAGTGGTAATCTCGTCACACGTTCGATGCACGGCTTTCGGGAAGCGCACTAGAAGTGTGCAAAAAAATTTTGTTGCACCGGATGCTCATCTTTGGTGACGTGGAACAAGTGCACGGTCGTTACCACATTTGGAGTCAGTGGTAATCTCGTCGCACGTTCGATGCACGGCTTTCGGGAACCGCACCACAGGAGTGCAAAAAAATTGAACAAGTGCACGGTTGTTACTATGTTTGGAGTCAGTGGTAGTCTCGTCACACGTTCGATGCATGGCTTTCGGGAAGCGCTCCAGAACTGTGCAAAAAAATTTGTTCCAGTGGATGCTCATCTTAGTTCACGTGGAACCAGAGCACGGTCGTCACCACGTTTGGAGTCAGTGGTAATCTCATCGTACGTTCGATGCACGGCTTTCGAGAAGCGCACCAGAAGTGTGCAAAAATTTTTGTTGCACTTGATGCTCATCATAGGTGACGTGGAACAAGTGCACGGTCGTTACCACGTTTGGAATCAGTGGTAATCTCGTCACACGTTCGATGCACGGCTTCCAGGAAGCGCATTAGAAGTGTGCAAAAAAAATTTGTTCCACCGGATGCTCATCTTAGGTAACGTGGAAAAAGTGCACGGTCGTTACCACGTTTGGAGTCAGTGGTAATCTCATCACACATTCGATGCACGGCTTTCGGGAAGCGCATTAGAGAAGTGTGCAAAAAAATTTTGTTGCACCGGATGCTCATCTTTGGTGACGTGGAACAAGTGCACGGTCGTTACCACGTTTGGAGTCAGTGGTAATCTCGTCACACGTTCGATGCATGGCTTTCGGGAAGCGCGCCAGAACTGTGCAAAAAAATTTGTTCCAGTGGATGCTCATGTTAGTTGACGTGGAAAAAGTGCACGGTCGTTACCACGTTTGGAGTCAGTGGTAATCTCGTCACGCGTTCGATGCATGGCTTTCGAAAAGTGCGCCAGAAGTGTGCAAAAAAAATTTGTTCCACCGGATGCTCATCTTAGGTAACGTGGAAAAAGTGCACGGTCGTTACCACGTTTGGAGTCAGTGGTAATCTCGTCACACGTTCGATGCACGGCTTTCGGGAAGCGCACTAGAAGTGTGCAAAAAATTTTTGTTGCACCGGATGCTCATCTTTGGTGACGTGGAACAAGTGCACGGTCGTTACCACATTTGGAGTCAGTGGTAATCTCGTCGCACGTTCGATGCACGGCTTTCGGGAACCGCACCACAGGAGTGCAAAAAAATTGAACAAGTGCACGGTTGTTACTATGTTTGGAGTCAGTGGTAGTCTCGTCACACGTTCGATGCATGGCTTTCGGGAAGCGCTCCAGAACTGTGCAAAAAAATTTGTTCCAGTGGATGCTCATCTTAGTTCACGTGGAACCAGAGCACGGTCGTCACCACGTTTGGAGTCAGTGGTAATCTCATCGTACGTTCGATGCACGGCTTTCGAGAAGCGCACCAGAAGTGTGCAAAAAATTTTTGTTGCACTTGATGCTCATCATAGGTGACGTGGAACAAGTGCACGGTCGTTACCACGTTTGGAATCAGTGGTAATCTCGTCACACGTTCGATGCACGGCTTCCAGGAAGCGCATTAGAAGTGTGCAAAAAAAATTTGTTCCAATCGGATGCTCATCTTAGGTAACGTGGAAAAAGTGCACGGTCGTTACCACGTTTGGAGTCGGTGGTAATCTCATCACACATTCGATGCACGGCTTTTCGGAAGCGCGCATTAGAGAAGTGTGCAAAAAAATTTTGTTGCACCGGATGCTCATCTTTGGTGACGTGGAACAAGTGCACGGTCGTTACCACGTTTGGAGTCAGTGGTAATCTCGTCACACGTTCGATGCATGGCTTTCGGGAAGCGCGCCAGAACTGTGCAAAAAAATTTGTTCCAGTGGATGCTCATCTTAGTTGACGTGGAAAAAGTGCACGGTCGTTACCACGTTTGGAGTCAGTGGTAATCTCGTCACGCGTTCGATGCATGGCTTTCGAAAAGTGCGCCAGAAGTGTGCAAAAAAATTTGTTCCACCGGATGCTCATCTTAGGTAACGTGGAAAAAGTGCACGGTCGTTACCACGTTTGGAGTCAGTGGTAATCTCATCACACGTTCGATGCACGGCTTTCGGGAAGCGCACTAGAAGTGTGCAAAAAAATTTTGTTGCACCGGATGCTCATCTTTGGTGACGTGGAACAAGTGCACGGTCGTTACCACATTTGGAGTCAGTGGTAATCTCGTCGCACGTTCGATGCACGGCTTTCGGGAACCGCACCACAGGAGTGCAAAAAAATTGAACAAGTGCACGGTTGTTACTATGTTTGGAGTCAGTGGTAGTCTCGTCACACGTTCGATGCATGGCTTTCGGGAAGCGCTCCAGAACTGTGCAAAAAAATTTGTTCCAGTGGATGCTCATCTTAGTTCACGTGGAACCAGAGCACGGTCGTCACCACGCTTTGGAGTCGGTGGTAATCTCATCGTGCGCTCGATGCACGGCTTTCGAGAAGCGCACCAAGTGTGTGCAAAAATTTTTGTTGCACTTGATGCTCATCATAGGTGACGTGGAACAAGTGCACGGTCGTTACCACGTTTGGAATCGGGTAATCTCGTCACACGTTCGATGCACGGCTTCCAGGAAGCGCATTAGAAGTGTGCAAAAAAATTTGTTCCACCGGATGCTCATCTTAGGTAACGTGGAAAAAGTGCACGGTCGTTACCACGTTTGGAGTCAGTGGTAATCTCATCACACATTCGATGCACGGCTTTCGGGAAGCGCATTAGAGAAGTGTGCAAAAAATTTTGTTGCACCGGATGCTCATCTTTGGTGACGTGGAACAAGTGCACGGTCGTTACCACGTTTGGAGTCAGTGGTAATCTCGTCACACGCTCGATGCATGGCTTTCGGAAGCGCCCAGTAACTGTGCAAAAAAAATTTGTTCCAAAGTGGATGCTCATGTTAGTTGACGTGGAAAAAGTGCACGGTCGTTACCACGTTTGGAGTCAGTGGTAATCTCGTCACGCGTTCGATGCATGGCTTTCGAAAAGTGCGCCAGAAGTGTGCAAAAAAAATTTGTTCCACCGGATGCTCATCTTAGGTAACGTGGAAAAAGTGCACGGTCGTTACCACGTTTGGAGTCGATGGTAATCTCGTCACACGCTCGATGCACGGCTTTCGAAGCGCACTAGAAGTGTGCAAAAAATTTTTGTTGCACCGGATGCTCATCTTTGGTGACGTGGAACAAGTGCACGGTCGTTACCACATTTGGAGTCAGTGGTAATCTCGTCGCACGTTCGATGCACGGCTTTCGGGAACCGCACCACAGGAGTGCAAAAAAAATTGAACAAGTGCACGGTTGTTACTATGTTTGGAGTCGGTGGTAGTCTCGTCACACGTTCGATGCATGGCTTTCGAAAGCGCCCGAGAACTGTGCAAAAAAATTTGTTCCAAAGGGATGCTCATCTTAGTTCACGTGGAACCGCAGCACGGTCGTCACCACGTTTGGAGTCGGTGGTAATCTCATCGCACGCGTTCGATGCACGGCTTTCGAGAAGCGCACCAGAAGTGTGCAAAAAAAATTTTTGTTGCACTTGATGCTCATCATAGGTGACGTGGAACAAGTGCACGGTCGTTACCACGTTTGGAATCGGTGGTAATCTCGTCACACGCTTCGATGCACGGCTTCCGGAAGCGCATTAGAAGTGTGCAAAAAAAATTTGTTCCACCGATGCTCATCTTAGGTAACGTGGAAAAAGTGCACGGTCGTTACCACGTTTGGAGTCGGTGGTAATCTCATCACACATTCGATGCATGGCTTTCGGGAAGCGCATTAGAGAAGTGTGCAAAAAAATTTTGTTGCACCGGATGCTCATCTTTGGTGACGTGGAACAAGTGCACGGTCGTTACCACGTTTGGAGTCAGTGGTAATCTCGTCACACGTTCGATGCATGGCTTTCGGGAAGCGCGCCAGAACTGTGCAAAAAAAATTTGTTCCAGTGGATGCTCATGTTAGTTGACGTGGAAAAAGTGCACGGTCGTTACCACGTTTGGAGTCGGGTGGTAATCTCGTCACACGTTCGATGCATGGCTTTCGGAAGCGCCATTAGAAGTGTGCAAAAAAAAATTTGTTCCACCGGATGCTCATCTTAGGTAACGTGGAAAAAGTGCACGGTCGTTACCACGTTTGGAGTCAGTGGTAATCTCGTCACACGTTCGATGCACGGCTTTCGAAGAAGCGCATTAGAAGTGTGCAAAAAAATTTTGTTGCACCGGATGCTCATCTTTGGTGACGTGGAACAAGTGCACGGTCGTTACCACGTTTGGAGTCGGTGGTAATCTCGTCACACGCTCGATGCATGGCTTTCGAAGCGCCGCCCGAACTGTGCAAAAAAATTTGTTCCAGTGGATGCTCATGTTAGTTGACGTGGAAAAAGTGCACGGTCGTTACCACGCTTTGGAGTCGGTGGTAATCTCGTCACGCGCTCGATGCATGGCTTTTCGGAAAGCGCGCCAGAAGTGTGCAAAAAAATTTGTTCCACCGGATGCTCATCTTAGGTAACGTGGAAAAAGTGCACGGTCGTTACCACGTTTGGAGTCAGTGGTAATCTCGTCACACGTTCGATGCACGGCTTTCGGGAAGCGCACTAGAAGTGTGCAAAAAATTTTTGTTGCACCGGATGCTCATCTTTGGTGACGTGGAACAAGTGCACGGTCGTTACCACATTTGGAGTCAGTGGTAATCTCGTCGCACGTTCGATGCACGGCTTTCGGGAACCGCACCACGAGTGCAAAAAATTGAACAAGTGCACGGTTGTTACTATGTTTGGAGTCGGTGGTAGTCTCGTCACACGTTCGATGCATGGCTTTCGAAGCGCCCGTAACTGTGCAAAAAAATTTGTTCCACCGGATGCTCATCTTAGTTCACGTGGAACCGTGCACGGTCGTCACCACGTTTGGAGTCAGTGGTAATCTCATCGTACGTTCGATGCACGGCTTTCGAGAAGCGCACCAGAAGTGTGCAAAAAATTTTTGTTGCACTTGATGCTCATCATAGGTGACGTGGAACAAGTGCACGGTCGTTACCACGTTTGGAATCGGGTAATCTCGTCACACGCTCGATGCACGGCTTCCGGGAAGCGCATTAGAAGTGTGCAAAAAAAATTTGTTCCAATCGGATGCTCATCTTAGGTAACGTGGAAAAAAAGCACGGTCGTTACCACGTTTGGAGTCGGTGGTAATCTCATCACACATTCGATGCACGGCTTTCGGAAGCGCATTAGAGAAGTGTGCAAAAAAATTTTGTTGCACCGGATGCTCATCTTTGGTGACGTGGAACAAGTGCACGGTCGTTACCACGTTTGGAGTCAGTGGTAATCTCGTCACACGTTCGATGCATGGCTTTCGGGAAGCGCGCCAGAACTGTGCAAAAAAATTTGTTCCAGTGGATGCTCATGTTAGTTGACGTGGAAAAAGTGCACGGTCGTTACCACGTTTGGAGTCAGTGGTAATCTCGTCACGCGTTCGATGCATGGCTTTCGAAAAGTGCGCCAGAAGTGTGCAAAAAAAATTTGTTCCACCGGATGCTCATCTTAGGTAACGTGGAAAAAGTGCACGGTCGTTACCACGTTTGGAGTCAGTGGTAATCTCGTCACACGTTCGATGCACGGCTTTCGGGAAGCGCACTAGAAGTTTGCAAAATAATTTTGTTGCACCGGATGCTCATCTTTGGTGACGTGGAACAAGTGCACGGTCGTTACCACATTTGGAGTCAGTGGTAATCTCGTCGCACGCTCGATGCACGGCTTTTCGGGAACCGCACCACAGAGTGCAAAAAAATTGAACAAGTGCACGGTTGTTACTATGTTTGGAGTCAGTGGTAGTCTCGTCACACGTTCGATGCATGGCTTTCGAAGCGCCCAGAACTGTGCAAAAAAATTTGTTCCAGTGGATGCTCATCTTAGTTCACGTGGAACCAGAGCACGGTCGTCACCACGCTTGGAGTCGGGTAATCTCATCGCACGCTTCGATGCACGGCTTTCGAGAAGCGCACCGAAGTGTGCAAAAAATTTTGTTGCACTTGATGCTCATCATAGGTGACGTGGAACAAGTGCACGGTCGTTACCACGTTTGGAATCAGTGGTAATCTCGTCACACGTTCGATGCACGGCTTCCAGGAAGCGCATTAGAAGTGTGCAAAAAAATTTGTTCCACCGGATGCTCATCTTAGGTAACGTGGAAAAAGTGCACGGTCGTTACCACGTTTGAGTCGCTCATCACACATTCGATGCACGGCTTTCGGAAGCGCATTAGAGAAGTGTGCAAAAAAAATTTTGTTGCACCGGATGCTCATCTTTGGTGACGTGGAACAAGTGCACGGTCGTTACCACGTTTGGAGTCGGTGGTAATCTCGTCACACGCTCGATGCATGGCTTTCGAAGCGCCGCCGTAACTGTGCAAAAAAAATTTTGTTCCAGTGGATGCTCATCTTAGTTGACGTGGAAAAAGTGCACGGTCGTTACCACGCTTTGGAGTCGGTGGTAATCTCGTCACGCGCTCGATGCATGGCTTTCGAAAAGTGCGCCGAAGTGTGCAAAAAATTTGTTCCACCGGATGCTCATCTTAGGTAACGTGGAAAAAGTGCACGGTCGTTACCACGTTTGGAGTCGGGTAATCTCGTCACACGCTTCGATGCACGGCTTTCGGAAGCGCATTAGAAGTGTGCAAAAAAAAATTTTGTTGCACCGGATGCTCATCTTTGGTGACGGGAACAAGTGCACGGTCGTTACCACATTTGGAGTCGGTGGTAATCTCGTCGCACGCTCGATGCACGGCTTTCGAACCGCACCACGAGTGCAAAAAAATTGAACAAGTGCACGGTTGTTACTATGTTTGGAGTCGGTGGTAGTCTCGTCACACGTTCGATGCATGGCTTTCGGGAAGCGCCCGTAACTGTGCAAAAAAATTTGTTCCAGTGGATGCTCATCTTAGTTCACGTGGAACCAGAGCACGGTCGTCACCACGTTTGGAGTCAGTGGTAATCTCATCGTACGTTCGATGCACGGCTTTCGAGAAGCGCACCAGAAGTGTGCAAAAAATTTTTGTTGCACTTGATGCTCATCATAGGTGACGTGGAACAAGTGCACGGTCGTTACCACGTTTGGAATCAGTGGTAATCTCGTCACACGTTCGATGCACGGCTTCCAGGAAGCGCATTAGAAGTGTGCAAAAAAAATTTGTTCCACCGGATGCTCATCTTAGGTAACGTGGAAAAAGTGCACGGTCGTTACCACGTTTGGAGTCAGTGGTAATCTCATCACACATTCGATGCACGGCTTTCGGGAAGCGCATTAGAGAAGTGTGCAAAAAAATTTTGTTGCACCGGATGCTCATCTTTGGTGACGTGGAACAAGTGCACGGTCGTTACCACGTTTGGAGTCAGTGGTAATCTCGTCACACGTTCGATGCATGGCTTTCGGGAAGCGCCGTAACTGTGCAAAAAAAATTTGTTCCAGTGGATGCTCATGTTAGTTGACGTGGAAAAAGTGCACGGTCGTTACCACGTTTGGAGTCGGTGGTAATCTCGCCACGCTGCTCTCGATGCATGGCTTTTCGAAAAGTGCGCCGGGTGTGCAAAAAAAATTTGTTCCACCGATGCTCATCTTAGGTAACGTGGAAAAAGTGCACGGTCGTTACCACGTTTGGAGTCAGTGGTAATCTCGTCACACGTTCGATGCACGGCTTTCGGGAAGCGCACTAGAAGTGTGCAAAAAATTTTTGTTGCACCGGATGCTCATCTTTGGTGACGTGGAACAAGTGCACGGTCGTTACCACATTTGGAGTCGGTGGTAATCTCGCCGCACGCTCGATGCACGGCTTTTTGGGAACCGCACCACACGGAGTGCAAAAAATTGAACAAGTGCACGGTTGTTACTATGTTTGGAGTCAGTGGTAGTCTCGTCACACGTTCGATGCATGGCTTTCGGGAAGCGCTCCAGAACTGTGCAAAAAAATTTGTTCCAGTGGATGCTCATCTTAGTTCACGTGGAACCAGAGCACGGTCGTCACCACGTTTGGAGTCGGTGGTAATCTCATCGCACGCTCGATGCACGGCTTTCGAGAAGCGCACCAGAAGTGTGCAAAAATTTTTGTTGCACTTGATGCTCATCATAGGTGACGTCGAACAAGTGCACGGTCGTTACCACGTTTGGAATCGCTGGTAATCTCGTCACACGCTCGATGCACGGCTTCCGTGAAGCGCATTAGAAGTGTGCAAAAAAATTTGTTCCAATCGATGCTCATCTTAGGTAACGTGGAAAAAAGTGCACGGTCGTTACCACGTTTGGAGTCAGTGGTAATCTCATCACACATTCGATGCACGGCTTTCGGGAAGCGCATTAGAGAAGTGTGCAAAAAATTTTGTTGCACCGGATGCTCATCTTTGGTGACGTGGAACAAGTGCACGGTCGTTACCACGTTTGGAGTCAGTGGTAATCTCGTCACACGTTCGATGCATGGCTTTCGGGAAGCGCGCCAGAACTGTGCAAAAAAATTTGTTCCAGTGGATGCTCATGTTAGTTGACGTGGAAAAAGTGCACGGTCGTTACCACGTTTGGAGTCAGTGGTAATCTCGTCACGCGTTCGATGCATGGCTTTCGAAAAGTGCGCCAGAAGTGTGCAAAAAAAATTTGTTCCACCGGATGCTCATCTTAGGTAACGTGGAAAAAGTGCACGGTCGTTACCACGTTTGGAGTCGGTGGTAATCTCATCACACGCGTTCGATGCACGGCTTTCGAAGGAAGCGCATTAGAAGTGTGCAAAAAAAATTTTGTTGCACCGATGCTCATCTTTGATGACGTGGAACAAGTGCACGGTCGTTACCACATTTGGAGTCGGTGGTAATCTCGTCACACGTTCGATGCATGGCTTTCGAACGCGCGGAAAGCTGTGCAAAAAATTTGTTCCAAAGGATGCTCATCTTAGTTGATGTGGAAAAAGTGCACGTCGTTACCACGTTTGGAGTCGATGGTAATCTCGTCACGCGTTCGATTCATGGCTTTTGGAAAGTGCGCCCAAGTGTGCAAAAAAATTTGTTCCACGGATGCTCATCTTAGGTAACGTGGAAAAAGTGCACGGTCGTTACCACGTTTGGAGTCGGTGGTAATCTCATCACCGCGTTCGATGCGCGGCTTTCGGGAAGTGCATCAGAAGTGTGCAAAAAATTTGTTGCACGGATGCTCATCTTTGGTGACGTGGAACAAGTGCACCGTCGTTACCACATTTGGAGTCGGTGGTAATCTCGTCGCCGTTCGATGCGGCTTTCGGGGAACCGCACCACGGGGAGTGCAAAAAAAATTGAACAAG